>LPNX010090640.1:0-94955 GCA_001517045.1 Pseudotsuga menziesii
CTTTTTGTGGGATTTTCAGGGAAATATGGTAGGCAAATGGACAAATGAGCCATGTAGTGAGGTAGATGAGGTAGTTAACCATTTTTGGGTGTTAACAGACAGACACATTCGATCTACCAAATTTCAAAAGTTAAACTTGGATTTACCGATATCAAGATAATTTTGGTACTTGGTAGAGGTTGACCCAGTATTTGATAGTTGTTGCATTTTCTTACAAAAGCTTAACAATATTTGTGTATTGTCAGCCACAATAGTTCACACTATTGAATTTTCCTCGCAGTTATATCGGATTGATAGTGTCCTCCTATAGGTCCATTGTGTGCTTCATCCATGATGATTTGTCTCTCATGCTCCAAGACACAATGACACAATACTTCATCTAGTCCAAGCTTATATAAGAATCCATTCATCAATGTATATGGTGCAACTTTCATGGCCAAATTTTTCTTTTTCTTTTCTGAAGTAACTTTTGGTGCTTTTCCTTCTTCTAGAAAATGTGCAATTCCTCCAACTCTATTGGTACGAATTCAACTATAAATAAATTGTATCTAGTAAATCATTATCAATTCGTGTCAGTTCTCGGGTTTCTATTCTTGATAGATGGTCGGGGCTGACATTTTTCTTTCCTAGTTGGAAAATCACTTCAACTTCAAATTCTTGAAATAGTAATGTCCATTTCCAAATTCGACCATGGTGTAAAGGCTTATTGACTAAGTATTTTAGTTCCTGATGATTAGTATAGAATAAAAATGGATTGGCTAGGAGGTAATGTCAATATTTTTAAAGAGTGAATATCACTCCTAGTTCCTCTCTTTCGGTTGTTGAATAATTCCTTTATTCCTTTTTCAATTTTCTAGTGCTATACGCATTCGAGTAATCCATTCCATCCTCTCTAGGCTGTGTCAAAATAACTCCGACTACTATGCCTGATGCATCGATGTTGACGTGAAACTTTATGGACCAGTTAGGAAACCTGAGTATAGTAGCTTTGATTAGTTTTATTTTCAGCAAGTAGAACGATGTGCCACATTCATCTGTCCATTTGAATTCTTTATTTTCTTTTAGTAATTCTTCAAGTGGATACATCATGTCAAAATAGTGGCAAATAAAATTTCGATAGTAACTTGTCTGTCCCAAAATATTCTAACTTGTTTTGAATTGACTAGTGATTTCAAGTCAAAGATAACTTTAAGTTTTGTGAAAACCACTTTTATGCCTTCTTTGCAAACAACATGTCCAAGCATAATTACTATTTGTATCGTGGATATACATTTCTTGATGTTCATGTATAGTTTTATTTGACGACGTCTCTCTAGCATTAGTTGTATCGAGTTACAATGGTCTCTTAGCATAGAATAGATTATCCAATCATCGAAGTAGACAACCATTTCTTTGTATATGTACTCTTGGAATGATTTAATGAAAATTCTTGAAAAGACATGTGGTGCATTTTTCAATCCGAATGAAACTACTCTATGTGCAAATGATCCAAACTCATAGACAAACACCATTTTCTGCTAATCTTATTTTGCAATAGGAACTTGATTATAACCAGAAAATTCGTTAATGGTGAACGAGTAGCATTCATGGCCTGCAACCTCATTGATGTTTTCATCGGCGAATGGCATTTGGAATGGAGATGTCAACTTTACTTTATTAAGCTCCCTAAATTTGACACAAATTTGAATCCTTGTGGGATCATATTTCTTTGCTTGCACAACTATTGGGTAGTCGATAGGGTAGAAAATTCCAGCGTCAAGCATGTTGTCGATTTATTTGTCGGCAACGTCTTTATATTTATGTGCCAACTTATAGGGTATTTTATTGATGGGATTGGAAATAGGTTTCATGTCAATTTTGGTTTCTCCCATCTCCTATACTAGTCCCTTCAAATCTTTATAATCCCTTGCAAAAATGTCTTGAAATTATTTCAACAAGTTTTTAATTTTTGTTGCCTATTCCTCTATCCAATAATTACCATTTTTTCCATTTTTGTTTAGTCTCCATTAGATCTGTTAGCTTCTTTCAATTTGAGTTGTGCATCCATCCACTTTAGTGCTCTTGTTTTGTTAATATGTCATTTTTCTTTGTTAAATTCTATGAATTCCGATGGAAAATCTTCTACAACGAACCTCTCTAGTTCATCCTTCTTTGTTGATTCTACCTTAAAAATAGTTATGATAGGTTTTGAAGTGTTTGTATGTTCCTTCTTCGTTTTGAAACTTTTTCCTTCAATTTTTTCGATTTCTATCTTCAATCTTGTCAAATGCTGAATTTTTGTCAATCTAATGCTATTACATGAGGAATTTTTTTGGATATCTATCTCTGGAGTATTTGTAAGAATTTGATGGTTATCGATTGTAGGAAATTTTTAATATGATTACTTGCATCCTTTAATGTGTCATCCTCTGGAGTGAAAACAAAATCTTTAATGAAATTATCTCTAAGTACTTGCAAGATGAATCCTTCTCCTATGGCTTCTTTTATTTTATACCATTTATTAGGTAAATCATCAAGTGTGTTGGGGAATAAATGTGGCCATATTTTCTAATCTCTATATCCCAGTCTTTTTCATTTTTTCTCATAGATTTTGATGTGCTTCTCTGGATCTTGTCCCTGAGTGAATGTTGGTATTTCCACTTGGGAGGTGATATTTCTTCTGCCGAACCTCTCAACAAAATATGTTGAAGTTGTGGAGAATTTCTAAAGTCATGACCAATGCATATTCCACCAACGTTCAACTTGTCTAGTGAATATTTTGACTACACTTTGAATTTGACCTTTCTCTCCTACAATTTTTCATACTTTGTCGACATGAGATGAGAGAGACTCAGATAATTTTGGTGGGATACCCGAAAACTCGTTCTTCATAGGTGTGAGTGTCATATATTCTCTAATTTTCCTTTTGAAAATATTTGGGATGATGGAAATAATATAACTGTGTTGTACCTTCTTCTTTGGGACAAATTCAATTGTCCAACAGTCTCGTGATTGTGCTTCATAGTTTTCCATATTATAGTCATAGATTTTAGCATCTGAATGTATCTAATCAATGAGGGGTTTCTAAGGTGGATATCCCATTGACTATTAGGTTCAATATAATCCTTATCATTTTTCATTACTTGGTATAATCATTGGATGTTTATGTCATCATTGACAAGTTCTTCCCAAGGTTTTCCTTGAGACAGATGAATGGGTACAATTAATGTCTTTCCATCACCCTTAATTTTTATCTTGACTTTGTCGAGGGAAATTGATTCTTCCATATTTCTTCCCCAAGGTCAACCAACTAATATAGGGACTGAATTGGACCCCTCCTTAGCCTCGATGATTTCAAAATCAACTTTTGTTGATATTTCCATGATAGTTTTCTTGACATCTTTCCATACTCCAATTGGCTTGATCAATCCTTGGTTGGTAAGTTTTAGGTGTTTACCTGATTCATAGAGTTTTGGTCATCTTAGATGCTCCTAATTTGCTCGAGTCATGATGTTGGTTTGTTATCCAAAATCAAGGATGACTTATCGAACACAATATCCTTCAATTTCTAGGTTAGCAAGTGGGTCAACGCCATTTTTATACCTTTGATTCAGTCAGCAAAGGTTTCTGGTTTTTTTTCCTTTATCATTTTTTCTTTTAAGTTCATACATTATGCCTATTATTTTGGTGACTACTTCTACTCTAGTTATTAATTTAATAAATTCATTAATATATTTATGTCGAAATTTGTTAATATATTCTTGTGCAACAAGTTATTGAAATATTCTTCCAATGTTATTATACAATTTCTTCTTTTTAGTCGGATTGGGATAATCATCTTTATTGTTCAATTTGGTGATTTGTGGGTTGTCAATTCCAGTTTTAGTGCATTGTCGTGTTACATTCTGTAAATTCTTAGTTTTAACAATATCACATTTGGGAACACTAGACATGATATTAACATTATTTTTATTTATAATTTTCTCAAGCATGGTTGGGAAATCCTCCAAGGAGTGATAACCAACCCCGCACTTTCCACATAATTCTATATCTGTCCTATATTTCAAAGTATAGTCTACAAATAAATGTTCTTCACTAAAACATGTAAAGCACTAATGTCGTCAACAGGGTCGAGGTCCTTGAATTCCACTATTTCACCCTCAATCATTGAATCCTCCTTGTTGGTTGTAGTTGTTACCTATCTGATCATTCTGTCATCCATCATTCCTTTGGTGGTGATCAGTTCTATCATTGCGGTCTCTCTATTTGATAGTATTAGTCTGATAGAAAACATTGTAATTTCATTTATTTTTTCAAATTCAAGGCGCATTCTTTTGTGTTGTGTGATTTAGTTTCTCAAATGGCACACCATTTAGTTTGTGCAATCTTCATTTTATATGGAAATTCTTTTGTTGAACGTAGATCATATTCTTGGAAAATAACACAAAATCATTTTGTATGTACAATACGCACGTCCTGTCGACATGTATATTTTGTGTGTCCTTCTATTGAACATTTTGAACACCATGGGTTCGCTCCTCTTAGGATGATTTCAAGAATAGATATTTGCATGCTTTCTAATTTTTCCTCTATGCATCGGTCAATAGAGGTGGTTGGGTAATCATCATCCATCTCTATTTGTAGTGCCTTATTTAGTGCTTCTTCATATGTATTAAAGTCATGTAGTTGGAAATGCATTCTGGTTGTTTGTAGTAGTACCACTACAAACCATTGTATTAGCATAGGATCCTCAATTTGGTATTCAGTATGAATCAACAAATATTTAAATTTTCTTGTCGTACTCTCGAATGGTTTCTGTCAGTTTTTAGGTGATGTCTTTGAATTTTTTCATTGCTAGATATTTCACGTCGAGGTTTTTAAAGAACAAAAAAAACCTATGCTTAATTTGAGCCTTATTTTCATTTGGTGTTATTTCAGTGTAGCTCATATACCAAGTGAGAGCTCTTTTATATATATATCATATGAACTGTTCCATTTGACGCTCCTCATTGGCCAAAACATTTTCTTCCCATATTGATTCACATACAAACAAGTGTCTTCAAGGATATTTGTCTTCTTCATAGAAGGGGTTGTGTCTGGTTAGGTGTGCCATATCTGAAGTGACTTCCAAGATAATTGGTGGAGATGGTGGTCTACCTCCTATGTTAGAAACACAGAATATTTGGTCTTCAACGAGTACAAATACTATCTCCTGATGAGTTGATAGTTACTAATGCACATTCTATGTTTTTTTGTTCTTTGAATACTAAATCATCGGGCCTTTCATTGTGAGACAGATGTTCGTATTCACCTACAAATTCTATGGACAACTAGGAAAATTTTGCTTGTTCTCTTGGTGCTACGTTTCTTGTTGGGTTGTCTGATTGACTCGACAAATCACTTAATGTTGGAAGTGGTTGTGAGAGTGCTCCATTGTTGTCTGAATAGAATAACTGGAATATTCTATTAGAGTACTTAGGCTAAAAGGTTATCCAGTTCCCTTCTTGTAAGCGATGGATCAACAATTGGTTTGATTCATTTCCTTCTCAATATTTTCAGCTCAATATACCATACTGATCAACACAAACTCCCAAAAATTGTTTGACGATTTCTTGCACTCTGGCGCCATGCGTTAACTATAGTGGTGAATTCAGAGTTATGACCTCGGGTATTGTTACTTGGAGATATCTACAATGCTTAATCCACTAATCTCTATCCATAGGTGACAACTCCTCATCAATGCCCTCAACTTGTCAAGCCTAGCTTGACTCAAGTATATTTCCTACCTCATTTCTCTCCATAACAAACTTATTAATTTTCTAGGATATACTGGCTTTCTCCCTTATCTCCTCTCACCTCTCTCTCTTCTTTTCTTGTTCAATTTTCTGAAGATTCAGAGAACTCTTATGGATTTTCATCCTTTCTTTGTTGTTTTTTCATGACGTTTTCATGCTATCCATATTTTATTTCCTCTATCCAACATCTATTCCATATGACACACAATCAAATACCCCCCCATTATTGACCATAAATATTTTAAGTATCTAGGGTTTTAGGACAATTAATTTTCTCAAGAAATTCTCTCACTCTCGTTCCTTCATGAACTTCTCACACTCTTTTTGTTTTTCTATCCAATTTGAATTTGAAAGAGGTGTAGAAAAATTGTTTGCGGCTCGATGATATGTCCTACACCTTTTTCGATTAAGAATTTGAATAGAAGTGTTTGTAGTGCACACATAAATTAGTCTATTAGATCATTGTATAAACTTTTATTGACTTCCTCTGCAGAGACTCGCTCTTCAATTTCATGTTCATGGAAGAAATTGTCGTGTCCCAAATTTTGAATTGGGTCACAATGGACTAATCACATTTTCTATATTCATGAGAGTTTGTTAAATTGATGCTAAGGGTCAAATAATTGCCAAGGAGGAAAATTACTAGTTTCCTAGGTTGGGGATGGAAGCTTTGGGATTTGGAATAAGGGGGACAATAAATGATGTTTGAACATTAGAATGGTATAAATATTTAATAAAGGAGATAAATAAATAAATACAAGGGAAAATCAAAGTGGCAATTGATCATGAAGACACATGGAGGATGTGGGACCCACACAAGCTAGATTTTCTATTCCACATGGCATCCTCCTCTTGCAATTTGAATCCATGGGAATCCTAAATGTTCTTGGATGAGTTATAAGGCTAATACACTTTGTTGGGTTCTTGGATGTTCATTGTTGGGTGTTATAATGTCTAAATTAATTCACCTAATCTTTAATTATCGACCGGGGTTGGTAGGCTTAGAGTTGACACAAAATATATGCGAAGGTAGAGGGGTTCCTATGGTGTCGTGGAAATATTTTAACAAAAAAAAGATCGAAAGATCTTTCAAAATAAAAAACTGAGTCAAACTCCTAAGAATTCAACTATTCAATTAATTAAACCGGAACAAAATATTAAACTAAATAATTAATAATTTATTCTATAAGTAACTTTAAACTGAAAATGATACTATTATCAACTAATGTTTTCAAAATAGGAAACTAAGATGCACAGAAAACCTAATTAATAAGCAAGTAGAAAACTTAATAAAGAAAATTAAATAGAAAGAAACAAGTAGAAAACTTAATAGGAATGTATTTGAATTCTGTCCTACAAGCCTTTTTTAGTAATCAGACAATGAAAAAGGGACAACCTAAAAACATACTAAGGATAACATATATAACACTGAATTTATATGCAAAAGATAAATCAATACAATGGCATAAACACAAAATAATACACTAATAATCCGAAACAAATTCAAGAAACAAAACATAACACAACTTAACACATGTTCAAGGTGAAAATAAATAAAGAAAATGATAAAGCTTTAATAAATAACCTAAAACACTCTAACTTTAACTCAGTGTTAGATAAAATTGTTATCTAACTATCTCATTCAAAGCATACTTCAAACATTAAGGAAACAGAACTAAAAACAATCTCAAAACACATTAAAAATGCTAAAAATGAAACTAGCAGCTGAATGACAGACTAAACTGTAGGTCTGAAAGGGGTGGTTGAATGAGAGTTTAAACAAGATGTCCAAATGATAGTCTGCATAGTTAAAATAATAAAAATTAACCTAAATGATCTAATCTTCAGCTGAATTCATGCATATGCAGATCTAATACATAAAGACAATAAGTAAATCTACTTATTAAGAAAATTTAATAGTGAAATGAATTTAAACAAATTCATAAACATAAAGAAACCATTGCATGTTAATAAACAAACTAAAATTTAAGTTGCATAAACTGACAACTTATAATAGAAAATAGAAAGAACTGAATTTAAAAGCAATCTATCTATTTGCTTGTAATAAACTGAACAGTAAACTAGAAATGAAAGGACTGGAAGTAGATTCAAAATCAAACTATGCATGCAATCTAGTTATTTAATTCTAGAAATAAAATGCATTACAGAAAACAAATGAAATAATAGAACTAACTGGAAACAAAACGAACTACAATAGAAAAAAAAAAGAAATAAACAAGAAAAGAAAGAAACTTTTGGTTGATGAGGGGCCCTCTCAGCAATCAAGGGTAGTGCCTAGTGAACTTCTACTCAAATGCAATCTTCAACAGTAAAGCATACAACTCTTTATTCAGACGATGGGACATAAGTTCAATGTGCTCAAGAACAAACTAAGAAACTGTGAATTATCTCTAACTCTCTGACTCTCTAGCTCTCTCTAGCTAACTGAGCTCTCACATAGAGGCTGATATATATAATTGTTTACATAGATGAGCAAGTCAACCCTTTAGTGGTCGACTGTTCTCTAAATTTAGTCGACTATAAAGGCATTTAACAGATCGTAGGCCAACGCATAGGATCTTCCCTTCTTCAGCGCGAGTCCAGTTCTCTTCATTGGACAGGATACGCATAGGCTCCTTCTACAGCATGGTTGGTTCTCAGAGGTGGCACACAAATCCTTCCTTAGTGCAGCGGTGAACTAGAGGTGAACAGAGGAGAATGTACAACGATTTTTCTAGAATGTGGGATAATACAGCAACCCAATGCTTGGTCTGTTGATGAGGTGTCGACAAAGGAGGTTGCAAGCTAGTGGATTATCTAGAACACGAGATCCATTACCCAGATGCGTGGACAACAAGTCGTTTGCAGAACTATTTCACATTTTAATGCCTGAAATTAATTCTCAATAGCGTGCAGTCTGGTTAGCGATCTGGATGGAAAGGTGAACAACAAGCTAGACTGTGTGTTGGATATTCTGGGCATAGATCTAGGGCAAATGAAGTGTCTGTTTTGCTAGTGCACTTCAGGACTACAGTCTACAACAACACGTTTTAACATCTGGAAAACTATCAACGAGTTTCACGTGACGAGCTGTATGACAAGCTGGACGTCAAGTTGGATGTGTTGTACGCATGCCAAGCTGAATGCATACTTGTTGTTAATCTGTCCCAAAAATATTATAAAATATGCAAACAAATATATAAATTAATTAATATATCAAATTTTCTTTAATAGTGTCAATTTTAATTAATAAAATCATAAAAATGATAATAATAAATGGATTTTATATAAACCTTAAATTCATACATACCTGAGCTGAATAGTGATCTGCGTGACATAAAATATAGAAAAAGATAATAAAACATATGTTTAAATGATTAATTTAACTGCCAAAAATGATAACAAATCTAGGATCAACAACCATATGCATCGTAGGTCAAGTTTGGAAAAAAATGTAACTTACATGGGAGAGTAAGAGTCGTTTTGGAGCTAGTGAGACACTTGGACTAGATTCCCTAGCTCTACCTGAGAACAATGATGAAGATGCTATGACACCTATGGCACAAATAATATTTTAAGGCTGACATGTTAGGTCAAAATAGAGCATCCAATAGGGCACTCATGTGAGTTGGGGAAGCTCAATGGGTTCCTACTCAAATTGGGGGATAATGGAAGGCTAAGAAAGGGAGGACACATGGAAAATATTGAGCACACGCCCTAATTCGAATTGGATTGAGTTTATGGATGGATTGGTAACCTTATAAGGATAATTATGTTTATAAAATACAAGGATCAAGCAAGAGAGGAGATTTTGGTCATTTGTTAAATTTTCATTTGTGAATTGAGAGAGCTAGTGGATGACTAGTTTCTTGCTTTAACCAATTTCGAGGGTGAAAGATTTCCATCCAAGTTGGTGTTTGGAGAGGTCACTCAGGTATTTCATGGATATTTAATTGAGTTTTTATTTGTAGGTGTAATATACAGGGAAGCTCGTGGTTCCTTCTAGTGCAACACTTTCTCTCGGCCATTTCCAGTTTTTATTGCACATTCTTGCTCATAGAGGGATTGCGCTTTGGGTGAGCTATTGTACTCTTTGGGAGAACTTATATTGATCAATTTATGATTATAATAATTTTAATATTCTCTGTTATTCATTCTTATAAATTCTCATGTCAAAATATCAAATGGCTGAGTGTAAAAGTGATTGTTAATGAGCAAACAATGACCATTTCCCCACTAGATTGATGTATGACATTGAATGCTGATGATTTAGAACTTCTCATGGTACATTTATGATTTTAATATGTTTAATATGATCTATTATTCATTCTTAGAAAGTATCAGGTCTAAATACCCAATGGTTGAATGTAAAAGTGATTATTAATGAGCAAACAATGACCATTTCCCCACTATATTGATGTATGCCATTGAATAATGATGATTTAGATATTCTCATGGTACATTTATTATTGTAATCATTTTAATATGCTATTTTATTCATTCTCATAAATTATCAGGTATAAGTACCAAAGGGTTGTATGTAAAAGTGAATATTAATGAGCAAAGAATGACCATTTCCCCACTATATTGTTGTATGCCATGGTAATGCTAATTATTTCGAATGGGATAATTTCTCTATGATATATTTATAATGAATTGAATGTAATTTATTATTATTACAAGTCTCATGTTCATCACTTAATCATTTTAAGTCATCTTACTCAGTTTAGTTGCATTTGGAGAAGATTTGATGCAATCTCCCCAAGGGTCGAATTAGTGAATTGGTAGCTATTTGAGAGAGGGTTATAACATCCTATATAAACTGAATAATTATTCATATGAGAAATTAAAAATTTTCCTTAAAAATCCTTTTCCTCGTTTCAGAAATTCAAGTGGGTTTGGGATCATTTGAGAAGCCATTTTCAGCATTTACCTAGGGGGGAATTGGAACCCCAATTTGCTAGTAAAGACTCCTACTTTGACCAAAATATTAAAAAAGTTTGTATAATTAATTGTAGAGTCATAAATAATACCTTACCATTATATTCAATTATTAATATCAGTCATACACCTTCTAAGAATATTTGGGATCATTTGGGTCAATTTGGAGACCTAGACATCAAAACTAGTCAAAGGTCGAAACAAGGAAAAAAGTGGAAAATTGGTCATTGAATAAATTTTATTAAGAAGGGACATTACAGTGGTATCAAAGTATGATATTGGCACCTGATGTGGTCTGATATTTATGAGGAAAATAAGTTAGGGACCACCATTATATATTGAAACCAAAAGTGCTTTTGTTGAAGAGGAAAAAAAAGTAGGAGAAGAAGGCATTTTTTTTTAGGAAACTATGACTAAGGATGAAAAGGGAACCTCATATGATGGTGAGGAGCATATAAAAATCATTAAACCTATATTTTATGACATAAACAATAACATGACCCAACAACTTATGAAAGGATTCAAATTGAGGGCTAGTCAACTTAGGGGTAAGCTGGCATAAGGGGGTAGTAGAAGTTTCCATCATGGAGAGACACATAATACCATTCATTTTGAATACTGTTATGATTGGTTGAATGAATTTAGGAAAAATAATTCAAATTTGAATTCATTAAAAAAATAATCAGCAATGCACAAGTATTGAAAAGACCAAGGAGCCACCAAGTTCTGTGGGTGGTGAAACAAAAAAAGATATACATTATGAGGATCAAAAGTCACTCCCAAGTGACTCTGAAAAAGATGAAGAGACATCACATGAGTATGAAGAAGTTTCTATTGAAAATATTTAATATCGTTTCGAGACACATCCTACCTTGGAAATGAAACAAAGAGCATCTATTGATGGATGCTTGAACTATGAAGGATTACCTACTGATGGGTGCTCACACCTCTATGTTGGTGACATAGAGATCAATTTTTAAAGTGTTTCTGCAATAAAAAATTCCATTAAACATGAAAATGAATACCTTGTATCACTTGAATAAGAAACAAGATCAACTTCCCCATCACCACTTGAGCTTCATGAAGTTGGTCCAAGCAAGAATGAAGAATATGAGGAGGTTCATTTGCAAGAGCCTCATTTTCTTGAAGGGTCCTTAAATATGAATGAAAAGAATATCCAAGAGGCCCTTAACATAATCCATGACACTCAATCATTAGTGTCAAATTCTTGTTGGTGAGCTACTTCATTGGAGGAAACATCCTTCCTTCAAGACATGGAGAAGGTTCAAAAAGCAATGTGCCACACCAAAGGTAATTTCATGTCTTTTATTTTTTATAGAAACCATTTGTTTGAGATTAATGAATTGTTGCATGATGCATACTTGAATAATAATGAGGATAATCATAATCTCACAATTCAAAATGAGAAACTTCTTGAAAATTTGCAAGATACTTGTTTTTTCTCCTATGTTTCAGATTATCAAATGGTAGATTGTTTGGAGGATTCTCATGACATGGTGGATCATGAGAAATGTGGAAATTTGAATATGCTTTATGTGTTTGAATATGATCTTGAAGAGATCCAAACACTTGATTTGGTGGAAGAGTAACTTGAATTGTCTCTTGATGAAGGTTATGCAATGTTTAAAGAAGAGCATGTTTCCTCTACATTGGAACCAATCTATGACAAATGTTTCACACTTTTGAAGGAGCTTCATGATAATAACCATATGGATCCTTCCCATGATGAAACTTCTACACTTTTTTATCATTTGGATGAGTTAGTTCATTCTCATACATCCTACAATTCCTTATTTTGCAACATTAGTCTCAATGAAGTATGGGTGAAAAGGTTCTTTTTTATGATGCCACATGAGGAATATGGAACTTCTAGATTTAGTTTTTATGATGACATGGTTGGAGCACATTATTATTCACATTTTCTGCAGCATCCTTTGTTATAGTGTGATGATACAAATCTACATGGGTGCACCTATAATGTTCACTTGAGACACTTGGAGACTCATGATTTTCCTTGCTCCTTGCCTAGTACATTTGATGTTGGAGGAACTTCATCCCACACTTGGGTGAAGAGATATATGATTGAGGAAAATTATTATTGGAAGAAACATCCTTTTTTATATCATGATGATATACATATTCATGGGTGTATTGATGAGACTTATTTGATCCACTTGAAGTCTTCATGTTTTCTTTTCTCCTTATTTGGTTCATATTTTGGTGGAGGTTCTTGATTCACTCCTTGATGAAAGAACACATGGCTGATTATATTGATGCACATTATATATTTTTGGAGCATAATTATGGGACATGGGATCCTCACCTATGTCATCCGAGTAGATTCGATTGGTCACTTGAAGCTTGTATGCACTTGGCAAATGGTGGTCTACTTACTTGGAGGTATAAGCACTTTCATGATTTTTTGATGGGGAACCTCCTTGATGTACATTTTTATTATGTTTTTTTGTACTTTGATATATATATTATGCACTCATGATATTTGGAAGAATTCATACAAGAAAATGGGATCCCATAATTCTCTTTCCTAATGGTATGGGTTGGAGATAACTCTTAATTGTTGGAGTGCAATACAAGCAATGTGACGTTGTGATAGGTTTTAGTCCCATTGATTTCAAATTTTTTGGGAAACAAGAAATATGGGAGATGGATTCCCCACTTAATAAAGTGAATTTAATCATATTAGTGCAGAATCAAGCATGGTGGTTCCTCTATAAAATATTCATGGAATATCAAAGACTCAAAGTTGGGCAACTTCAAAGAATCATACAGAAAGCAGGTTCTTCAACACCCATGTTTGAAATTGCTTGAGGACAAGAAATATTGGGAAGGGAGAATTTTTCATGTCCCAAATTTTGCATTGGTTCACAATGGCCTAATAACATTTTCCATATTCATGAGATTTTGTCAAATTGATGCTAAGGGTTGAATAATTGCTAAGGAGAAAAATTACTAGTTTCCTAGGTTGCGGATGGAAGCTTTGGGATTTGGAATAAGGGGGAAATAAATGATGTTTGAAAATTAGAATGACATAAATATTTAATAAATGATATAGATAAATAAATACAAGTGAAAATAAAAGTGTCAATTGATCATGAAGACACATGCAGGATGTGGGACCCACACAAGCTAGATTTTCTATGCCACATGGAATCTTCCTCTTGCAATTTCGAATCCATGGGAAGATTAAATGTTCTTGGATTAATTATAAGGATAATTCACTTGTCCATATGCATAATAGGTCTATTTTGGAATGAAATGTAACTTACATGGGAGAGGAAGATTCATTTTGGAGCTAGTGAGACACTTGGACTAGATTCCCTAGCTCTATGAAAACAATGATGAAGATGCTATGACACCTATGACAAAAATCAGATCTGAAGGCTGAAATTTGACATATATGACATGTCAGGTCAAAATAGAGCATCCAATATGGAGCTCATGTGAGTTGTGGAAGCTCAATGGGTTCCTACTCAAATTGAGGGAAGATGGAAGGCTAGGAAAGGGATCAGGACACATGGAAAATCTTGAGCACACACCCTAATTCGAAATGGATTGATTGTGGATGGATTGGTAAACTTATAAGGATAAGTATGTTTATAAAATATATGGATAAACCAAGAGAGGATCTTTTTATCATTTGAGAAATTTGCATTTGTGAATTGAGAGAGCTAGTGGATGACTAGTTTCTTGCCTTAGCCAATTTCAAGGGTGAAAGATTCCCATCCAAGTTGGTGTTTGGAGAGGCCACTCAGGTATTTCATGGAGATTTAATGTTTTTTTTATTTTCATGTGTAAGATATAGGGCAGCTCATGGTTCCTTCTAGTGCAACACTTTCTCTCGACCATTTCGAGTTTTTATTGCACATTCTTGCTCATGGAGGGGTTGTGCTTTGGGTGAGCTGTTGTAATATTTGGGAGAGATTATATTGATACATTTATGATTGGAATATGTTTAATATTCTCTGTTATTCTTTCTCAGAAAGTATCAGGTCGAAATATCAAATGGTTTAATGTAAAAGTGATTATTAGAGAGCAAACAATGACCATTTCCCCACTAGATTGATGTATGCCATTGAATGCTGATGATTTCAAGATTATCATGGTACATTTATGATTGTAATAATTTTAATATGCTCTGTTATTTATTCTCATAAATTCCCAGGTCGAAATACCCAATGGTTGAATGTAAAAGTGGGTATTAATGAGCAAACAATGACCATTTCCCTACTATATTGATGTATGTCATTGAATGCTGATGATTTCGAGCTTATAATGGTAAATTTACGATTGTAATAAGTTTAATATTATATTTTATTCATTCTAAAAAAGTGTCACGTCAAAATACCAAAGGTTTGTATGTAAAAGTAAATATTAATGAATAAACAATGACCATTTCCCCACTATATTGTTGTATGCCATGGTAATGCTGATTATTTCGAATGAGAGAAAGTATATCTGATATAATTTTGATGAATGAAATTTAATTTATGATTATTAAAAGTCTCATGTTCAGCACTTAATCATTTTAATTCATCTTACTCAGTTTAATTGCATTTGGAGAAGATTTTATGCCATCTCCCCAAGGGTCGAATTAGTGATTTGGTAGCTGTTTGGGAGAGGGTTATAACAGCCTATATAAACTGAATAATGATGCGTATGAGAAATTAAAATTTTACCTTAAACATCCTCTACCTATTTTCATAATTTCAATTTGTTTTGGGAGCATTTGAGAAGCCATTTTCATCATTTACCCAGGGGGAATTGGAACCCCAATTTGCTAGTAAAGACTTCTATTTTGACCAGAATATTAAACAAGTTTGAAGAAGTAATTGGAGGGTCATAAATCATCCCTGAACATTATATTCAAGTATTAATATTATTCATACACCTAATGAAAATATTTGGGATCATTTGGGTCAATTTGGATACCTAGACATCAAAACTAGTCGAAGGTCGAAAAATTGGTCATTGAATAAATTTTCTTAAAAAGGTACATTACAAAAATATTCAACAAGATTTTTACACCATTCACAAATATTTATTCGTCCTCTTTTGTTCAATTTCAAGAGTAATTTCTGATCTCTTTCATTTTCTAGCCTTTTCATCAAGAATCTTCTTCAGTGCACATGGAACAACCTTGACAACTTCTCATGTGTTTCAGATAAGAACTTCTCTCTTTATTGATCAACAGTTAACTTATTTCTTCTAGCATAATTTTGTAAATAATTATCTATCTTTATATCCCATAAGTATCTGATTTCTTTCTTTGTTATCATTTTTTCATGCTTATTGTCGACTCATGGACATACTACCGGCAACAGAACCAATGTTGTAGTCACTCAAGTTACATAGTTACCAGTATTACTTCATATAAGATCAAAAAAGTATTAACAAGATAATATACAAACAAGTCAAAGTATTGGACATAGAAGAAACATGTATTATTTTACACAATAAAGACTAGACAAAGGTCTTGCATTCATAAGCGGATGATATCCCGCATTCAGTTGCAGATGATGATGTTCCAACATTGTTTATGATATGGGTGATTTAGCTCAATATTTGTATATTGATGGCATTGCAGGTGATGCTCTAGATGATTCTAGAGATGATGATTCCATAGATGATGATGCTCGAGATGATAATGCTAGAGATGATGATTCTCGAGATGATGATTCTAGAGATGATTATTCCAAAGATGATGATACTCGAGATGATGATATCCATTATGATTATGTTCCACACATGATGATGATGATATAGTTGTTGAAAACTTCCTATGACATATATATTCACCATTCAGTTGTTCACATGTATTGTTGTTGTAGAAGACCTTCCTTGTTATGAGGGAGTGTTAAAGAAATGTAACTACATAAGATATTCTATTTTGTATTATTATTATTATTATTACCCCTTTAATAGATGTTGTTCCTCCAATTGGGGATGTTATTGTTGTATTTGGTCATGTAAAGTATTGATGTAAAACCTTTGTTATAAGTCGGGTCCGTAGTACCCACAAAAGTATTATTAAATGTATTTTTGAGTCTCCCAAGTCAAGTCAGGTTTGTCAACAAGGAGAAGAAGGCCTTGTTGGGTTATTAGGACTCTCACATGATTAGTATAAATATGAGAGGTTCCTCCCTCATTTGGACATGGTGATCACTCAATAAAGTTCACTTTATAGAAGAGAAACAATCCATATGAGGAGGAGGAAGCAGTATAATCTTATTTCTTGGGTCTTACATTGTACTTGGTTGAATTCTATATCAAGGAAGTTTTGTTGGGTTTTCTTTCCCATGAGGGTTTCCTAGGATAAATATTTGTGTTCTATTTTTTTTGTGCTTCTTATTATTTTAATGATCCTTTTGTTTTGGCATAACAAATTTTAAAATATTAACATATATGGATTGACCTACTGGTTTTGTGATAGACTCTAGTCTTGTCTGTTGACTTAAAAAGTCATTATACGGTTTGAAATATGCCCCTTATGCTTGGTATGGGAAGATTGATAGGTTCTTTTTCAACCTTGGTTTCAAACGTTGTGAATCCGATCACGACATCTATGTATTACAAGTTCATGTGATACTCTAATTGTGGAATTGTATGTTGATGATCTAGTCATAACTATAAATAATGCCAATCTTATTTTGGGTTCAAAGAAACAACTCGTTGATACTTTAGAAATGATTGGCCTCGGTCTTTTGGATTTCTTTTTTAGAATTCAAGTTTTAGAAATGGATGACAAAATCTTTCTTTCTCAACCTAAATATGATGTAGATCTCTTGAAATGATTCAAGTTGGATGATTGCAAGTCATGTATTGGCTATCATGGGCAGACCCGGGTTTACTATAATCAACCAACAACACCCCTAGCTCACTGGCCCTTTCGGCGACAGACCGCAAAGCGGCCTGAAGTCTCACCCGAAGTGATTCTAATGCGTTGGCCAAGGACTCAAGTGTCTTGGACTAGGTTCTGTGGCAATCCTACTTGTGACCCACAGATCCCCTAGCCGTGAGGTCTCTTTCCCTGCATGTCGCATGATCTTCTGCTCGCGTCGCGTGACCTCCTCATCTCGTAGCTCTTCTAACCGTGAGATATTCATTTATACCATTGTGCGGTCCTTTTCTACATTGTGCACTTTCCCTAACTCGCAATATCTCCAGCCTTACCGCGTCGCCGCGCACCATGTGACACACAGCTCCTTCCCAACGCTAAGTCTTCAACCTGCGGTATCACGCACCGCAGCTCCTCTGCCGGTACGGTATCACCTCTCTGTGATACCCTACCTCCACGGTTTAGTGCACTTAGCGTTTCTCGTGTCGACGTGCAAGACTTAACATACAAGGCTATTCAATACTGCAACTAGTGACTATTTCACGCAAAGCATAAATGAACCACATACAACATGCCAAAGACTTCGACTTATGTTTATCCTTCTATATTACTGTGAATTGATTAATACATTCATTCATTAAACTGTAAACAAAGTCCATGAGATGACTGAGAACTGCATAAGTAAACATAACACATAAACCAATCACATAACACTTGATTTTAACGTGGTTCACCTCCAAGATGGAAGTTACGTCCATAGAACTGTGTTTTCATTATAGCTTAGCGGAAGGTAAAACACAGTTCTGCTGCACCGCATATGCAGCTCAAGATCTTCTCTCTTAGATCTTCTTTCTATCTCTATATTGTCTCTCTTACAATATACTCTTCCCTCTCTGTCAATCCCTGTGGATTGTTACATGCATGCTCTATAAGCCAGCTACTGGTTACAGTAAGATTGCTACTACTAATAACAGAACCAGAGATAGGCTTTTACAACAGTCAAATAATCTACAAAACACTACTAACAACTGACGAACCAACCAACTGACCAATCCTTTTACAATACAAAATATATCCCTTTATAGGCATCCCAAAGGTCTCTCCATTACAACACTGTGGGCATGTCCCAACAGTAACCCAAAACCCTAACTAGTGACAGTCGGCCATATCTGTACTTGAGGTAGCCGCTTTCCGTCACACCACAGCTCTCTGCAGTCTTCCATGCTTCCCGACACTGATCATGGGTACTGTACACTGCTTCACTTTTCTATCCTTCGTCTTCAATGCTTCAGCCTTGTTGCTCCTTTTCCTTTATGAGGGTTGCTGAGCCCTCCTGTCTCCGCCACTGCCTTCAATGTAGTGGGTGAGCTCTCTCTTCTCGGCCGCTCAAGTACCGCTTCCTTTCTTAACTTCTCTATCTTAAAAGTCATGGTTTTTGGCTCTGCTCTATAGCTGGAAACATGCTACGGCGTCATAGCTCTGTCTTATCTTCTTTTTGCCAAAACTTATCTCTCCACTAAACTAGCAGCTTCTTCTGTAGCTGCAGGATCCTGCTCCAACAGTCCCCTAACACTTACTTGTGGCTCGTCCTCGAGCCACTTCCAGCGGGATTCTCCTGCTGTAGCTTTGCCTTGGCTTCCTGCGAAGTCCTCTACAACCTATCTCGAAGTCCTGTGACTTCCTTCTGCATCACTTCGACACGCTCTTGTGTCGAGTCAAGCAAATCTTGACTAATAGTGGCGTCTTCTATGGCGTCAGTTTCCTCTAACATCAGTCTTAAGTCTCCTATGTGCTTGTCGATTAGTCCAAATACAGTCCAATCATCAAAATATACTTCTAGGAATTTATGGATGTATTCTTTAAATACAGCAACTACTACTCTAGAAAATATAGCTGGTGCATTCTTAAGACCAAAGGGCATTACCGTATACTGGAACGAGCCCCATTCTATTGCAAAGGTGGTCTTTGATCGATCTTCTGGATGTATTCTGATCTGATGGTAGCCTGAAAAGCTGTCAGTGAAGGAGTAGACCTCCTGTCCTCCCACGTTGTCTAATACCTCATCAGTGAATGGTGTCGGAAATGGATCGTGAAGCAATGCATCGTTGAGCTTGCACAGATCGACACAGATCCTGATGTCTCCTTTGGTTTTATTTTCTTGTACGACCATGGGGCTAACCCATTCACTTTCTTCCACTGGTTCAATGATGCCTGCTGCTAGCATCTTATCAATCTCATCCTTTACTTTTTCTTTGTAGCGTGGATTCAATCTATATGGGCACTGCTTGACTAGTCTAGCATCCTCCTTCAATGGTATCCTCATAACTCCCAGGTCTCCAACTATTCCCTTCATCTCTGTGAACTTGGTGGGAAATAGGTCCTGATAGTCATGTAACAAATCTGCAATCTGTCCGAGTGTTTCATCATTCCAATAGTCTCCAATAGAGGCAAACTTAGGTTCTGCATCTGTGCCAATATTGATCTTTTTAATCTTAATGGGTTCAGTGATTGCTGGAATCTCTAACTGTGGTCCCCCAACATTGCGAGTCCCTTTTGACTCTAGAATGTTGGTGTTGCGAGGATCCCCATCCTCATCCTTATCTTCATTGTCTGGCTTTGCTGCGAAATTATAGCACTCAAGCGCGGCTTGCAACTGGATGGCCCACTCAGGTTGAGCCTGCACTGAGATGGTACAGTCCTCAAATATCTTGACCTTGATTATGTCTAGGGCCTGAGCAATACTTGGATGTTCTGATTCAAACGTGAAGGTGAGTAGGAAACTGTCTGTCATAAGTGACCATGTGGTCATCCCCTTGCGCAATTCGGTCTCTGTGTACCGGTTCCTTGGAACTGTGTCCAATGTGTGAATGAATCGGTGAACCCATTCATCCTCGGGAATGTCCGACCAGTTCTGTTCACATGTCTGAATGTGTGTCCTGGGATCAGTTTCTCGTGTGTACTTTTGCTGGACATACTCTCTGTCGACAGAAAATTTGATCGCCATGAATATTTTAATATCATCCCATGATGTGATATTCTCTTTATGCGCATACCACCATCTTGCAGGTGTGGCTCGTACTGCAAGGTCCATAGCTGCAATCCTCTGCTCGTAAGGAATCTATTGCTCAAACTGCTCAAGGAAGTGCTGGATATCTGTCAGACCATGATATGATGGAATCTCAGTGATATCTGTGCCAATCCATCGCAGTGAGTTACTCATAAACGCACATCTACGCGCTGAGACTTCGTAAAGTCTGTTCTGCCAGTTCTCTAGACCAACATCTGAATCCGATGTGCATGAGCTGTCGCATCGCCAACTAATGTTCCCATCTACCATTGGATTTACATAGTCGCTCTGGTTTGTGGTCATCTGATAGAGACTCTCCATGTTACGTGCCTCCTAATCTGCTCGGATAGGTTCAATATATCTAGGACCCTGGAAAGGATCCAACAGCGCGATGACCCGGATCTGCGTGTCCTCAAAGGTCATTTGTCTTCTCTTTCGGTCAATGACTGCCTTGCTACCGATCGCCCAGTCGATACTTAATAATTCTGGATACGGTCGACCGTCGCCAATGATTTCTATAACTTCAAAGTCCGCAAAACTGCGAACTCCGTCAATGTCAACTGGCACCTGCGGTAGTCGACCCAATGGTGATACTCGCTGCTAATTAGCTAGTCTCAGGTGGATAGGCGATCTGACTAACTGAGGTCTACCCATCTGTTCCCATGTCTGCTTAGTCAGAACATTCACCTCTGATCCTAGATCTAAGACGACCTCATCCATTTCAAACTCTCCAATCTGTGCTGTGAGCTTCATCTCTCTTCCGGTCCTTGTATGTCCTATAATATTATGAACAGCGCGGTGTGAACTGCCCAAGAGAGAAGGTTGCTAACACTGATCTACGATGCGCTGGAGCTCGCCGATATCTTTTTCATTTCTCACGAGTTTCAAGCAACTGCACAAGAAGGATTGTACACTTCCTGTCGATTCATCCTTGTCGCATCTTCCCAATGTGGTAGCCTGCGGTATCTGTTCAGGGCTATCGCCATAAGGTGCTTGCTGCGGTACGCCCCTAGATGGTGGTACCTGTGATCCTGATTGCGTAGGTTCATCAAAGGAAGCCTTGGCTTCGTGAAATGTCTCTTTATTCTTCTACAGGTCGAATGATGTTGCTTTACTGAAAGCTCTGTGCACCCACTGCTAACTTGTGTTCTTTTCAATATCCCGCGATGTCCCACTGGTGGAAGCACCGCTACGAGTCACAATGTTAACTTTTGGTTCTGGTTCATTTGGTTCAGCAGCAATAAGCTGGATTTTCTAGTGTGCTTCCAGTTTAGGCTCTCTGATCTTAGCTATCAAGGTAGGACATTCCTCTATAGTATGATCATAAGATTTGCAGTAGTTACAAGTGGTGGTGGGGCTCTGATAGCCCCTAGTGTAGTGTCCTACAACTCCACAGTTATAACAAGTGATTGGTCCGCGACCACGGCCAAAGCCTCCTCCACGTCCACCGTAAGCCGGATCAGGCTGTGGTCCTGCTGCTGGACCCTGTGTTTCTGATTGGACTCTGTACACGTCATGTTTTCTATCTAACATGAGATCATAGGCTCGGCAATCCTGTTCATCATGTCCGACACACTTGCAGAAGACACAGTATAGGTTCTTAGGTGTCTGTACATACTTCTAAAGAAAAGGGCATTGCTGAGGCTGATGTCCTTGTGTCTTACATATCTCACACCATGGCCCTTGCGTTCGTGGTAAGGGGTTAGGAGCCCCTGACGCTAAATATTCTGCAAAGACTAGACAGTTGTCTTTGGTATGACCCTGTGCTTTACATCGTAAGCACCATATGTCTTGCATAACCTCTTTCCCTTTCTTAAGTTCATGTATCTGTAACGTGAGGTTGGCCAACTAGTTCTGTAGAGTTGTCATGCCTGCGGTGGTTTTAGCTAAAGGTGAAGCTTCTAGCTTCATCGCCATCTCCAATGCGTCATCCTGCGTCTGGAGTTTCTACTGCATTAGTGGCAGTCTGATGTGAGGGAGCAGTGCTGCAATAAACCATTCCTTATGCTGCTCCAGCGCAAACTCAAAGCTTACTTGGTCTATAAGAGCTTTGAATTTCTGGTCAAAGTCCCATACTGACTCTGATGGTAGCTGCTTAATATCCTTGAGCTCTGTTATACACTGA
The DNA here is from genome assembly GCA_001517045.1 of Pseudotsuga menziesii. NCBI lineage: Eukaryota > Viridiplantae > Streptophyta > Pinopsida > Pinales > Pinaceae > Pseudotsuga > Pseudotsuga menziesii. The sequence goes on from LPNX010090640.1 coordinate 22,785, forward strand.
GACTTAGACTTAGGTTTCTTGAATTCTTTAATCATGGTAGTCTTGACCTGGACGAGTGTTCTGGGTGTGGTAGCGTACTTCATATACCATGTTAAAGCTCGTTCTCTCAATGTGGTGACAAACTATACAAGTTTAATGTTATCATCATGAATTTTCTTAATGGTCCACATGGCTTTGCATAGAAACCAATGTTGTTCTGGGTCCTCTGCTCCTGTACCCTTAAAGGTAGGTATCTTCATATCATCTCCCATTCTATTTCTCTGTGGTAGGTTCTGATTGACTAGATTACTACCACTCGACGGTGTAGGTGAAGGCGATGTAGCGGTAATAGGTACTGTCTGTGAGCTACTAGATGGAGTTTCGACTGGATTGTTCTGAGTCCTGGTCTGTTTCTGTGGGGTATAGGGATGGTAAGGGATACCCCCCTCTGGTTCTTCTGTGGTACTAGGACTTGGTTGCCTAATATTGTTTGAACTATCTCCAAATACAGGAGAGCCGAAAGCTACTTTCTATTTCTTGCCACTACGTGTTCGTCCAATGTCATCAAAATCACTTTCAAACTCTTGTGACATTACTATCTTTACTTATTCATCTGAAATCATGTCCATTACTCCTTTTTCATGTAGCAGCATCTTAATGGACAAGTTTAGAGATTTTAGGTACTTACCACGATATCCTTTGAAGAAGTACCGCTCAGCCTCGCTAAAGCTTTTTCTCTGGTCAACTGCAAATTCTGTAACAAAGCCTTCTAGCACACTCGCAAGCCAGAAGTCCACTGCTCTCGTAATGGGATTGTCGAGGCTCTGCACGGTCTGAATCAGCTCCAGTGTCCAGACTATGTTTCTCTTCTTCTTGAATATGTCCCTATATGTCAACTTTGATAACTAGTTGTAAAGCTCGTTTCCATAGGTTGAAAAAAATATTGCGTGTATGTCTGAAGAGATATGCTTTTGTAACCAGTTCTCTGTGCTCAATTTAGGGCTCCGTTTTTCTTTCTTGGAAAACTCCTTTAAGTTTGACTCCAGCCACTGGTGAAACTCTTCTCTAGTAGGATGCCAACAGAACATTAGCGCTCAGTTGTTCAAAACTGGCAACGGAACCATTTGTTGGTCGTTCTGGGCAGACCCAGGTTAACTATAATCAACCAACAACACCCCTAGCTCACTGGCCCTTTCGGCGACAGACCGCAAAGCGGCCTGAAGTCTCACCTGAAGTGATTCTAATGGGTTGGCCAAGGACTCAAGTGTCTTGGACCAGGTTCTGTGGCAATCCTACTTGTGACCTGCAGCTCCCCTAGCTGCGAGGTCTCTTTCCCTGCACGTCGCATGATCTTCTGCTTGCGTTGCATGACCTCCTCATCTCGCAGCTCTTCTAACCATGAGATATTCCTTTATACCATCGTGCGGTCCTTTTCTACATTGCGCACTTTCCCTGACTCGCGATATCTCCATCCTTACCGCGTCGCCGCGCACCGTACGACACACAGCTCCTGCCCAACGCTAAGTCTTCAACCTGCAGTATCGCGCACCACAGCTCCTCTGCTGGTGCGGTATCACCTCTCTGTGATACCCTAAATCTGTGGTTTAGCACACTTAGCGTTGCTCGTGTCGACGTGCAAGACTTAACATACAAGGCTATTCAATACTGCAACTAGTGACTGTTTCATGCAAAGCATAAATGAACCACATACAACATGCCAAAGACTTCGACTTATGTTTATCCTTCTATATTACTGTGAACTGATTAATACATTCATTCATTAAACTGTAAACAAAGTCCATGAGATGACTGAGAACTGCATAAGTAAACATAACACATAAACCAATCACATAGCACTTGATTTTAATGTGGTTCACCTCCAGGATGGAAGTTACGTCCACAGAACTGTGTTTTCATTATAGCTCAGGGGAAGGTAAAACACAGTTCTGCTGCACCGCATATGCAGCTCAAGATCTTCTCTCTTAGATCTTCTTTTTGTCTCTATATTGTCTCTCTTACAATATACTCTTCCCTCTCTGTCAATCCCTGCGAATTGTTACATGCATGCTCTATAAGCCAGCTACTGGTTACAGTAAGATTGCTACCGCTAATAACAAAACCAGAGCTAGGCTTTTACAATAGTCAAATAATCTACAAAACACTACTAACAACTGACGAACCAACCAACTGACCAACCCTTTTACAATACAAAATATATCCCTTTATAGGCAGCCCGAAGGTCTCGCCATTACAACATTGTGGGCCTGTCCCAACAGTAACCCAAAACCCTAACTAGTGACAGTCGGCCATATATGTACTTGAGGTAGCCTCTTTTCGTCACACCACAGCTCTCTGCAGTCTTCCATGCTTCCCGGCACTGATCATGGGTACTATGCACCGCTTCGCTTTTCTGTCCTTCGTCTTCAATGCTTCAGCCTCATTGCTCCTTTTCCTTTATGAGGGTTGTTGAGCCCTCCTGTCTCCACCGCTTCCTTCAATGCAGTGGGTGAGCTCTCTCTTCTCGGCCGCTCAGGTACCGTTGCCTTTCTTGACTTCTCTATCTTAAAATTCATGGTTTCCGGCTCTGCTCTGTAGCTGGAAACGTGCTACGGCGTCGTAGCTCTGTCTTATCTTCTTTCCACCAAAAATTATCTCTCCGCTAAACTAGCAGCTTCTTCTGTAGCTGCGGGATCCTGCTCCAACATCATGTGCTACACCTTTTCATTCGGGAGTGAAGTTGTCGAAATATTATGACTCTCAATGCGTCGACACCACTCTCTATCGATAGTTGGTCAGTAGACTTTTTTTTTGGAACACAGTCGACCAAGGCTCTCCTTTTCTTTTAGTGTGGTTTCTAGATTCATGCAGGATCCTTGAGAAAGTCACTAGAAAGCCATAAAGAGAATTGCTTGATATATTAAGGGTTCTTATCAATATGGTATCAAGTATTGTTGTACTATAGAACCACTTGTCAGCTACACTAATTTCAATTGGGGAAGCGACATTGACGATCGAAAATCTACTTCTTGCTATGTGTTTCATCTAAGCTTTGGATCTCTGGTATGTTCTTGTAATAAAAAAAAGGTAGTCTCTCTTTTGACTACAAAAGTCGAGTATCATGGTGTTTTAATGCAGGAACAAAGGCAGTTTGGATCTGTTAGATTCTTGATGAGCTTGGATTTATGGTTCATACCTCTACTATTATTTACTATGATAATCAGGAAACTATTCAAGTTGTTGATAATATCGTTGCTCATAACACGATGAATCATGGTAAACTTCATGTTCATTATTTGAGATAGTTAGTACATGAGAACATTATTATAGGATGGATGATCAAGTCGTTGATATCCTTACAAATCCTTTACTAGAAGATAAGTTTGTGAAACTTTGGGCTATGCCTAGGCTTCAGGAAGCTACAATTATGGGGGGTATTCAAAGCAAGCAATTTCACCTTTTGAATATCTAGAGCATTGTGTTGATGGGGGGGTGTTAGAACTTACAATCTTAATGGTTCATCACACCTATGCTTCTTCTAGAGACAATCATTCAATGGACGACATGTGACTAACAGAACATTCGGTTGGAAAAATGACTAAACGGTCTATTGAATGGTCATCGCGATCATGGTCGGCATGACTACAACAACCAGCTAAACATTGGGATGTTGCAAATTCTACATAAACAGTTTGGACAAAAAAAACCCTACTTATAGACCAGAACTTCCCTGCTTTTAGGAAGTTGGTTAGATCTAGAAACTATAAATAGGAAACCCCATGGGTTGTCTAATATATCAATTTGAGATTTTTTATCATGATCATTATGCATTGTGATATTCTAATCATAATGCATTGTGCTTAAGTGCTCAAACGATGTCTCTAGACACCACCTTTTCTTCTTGGAATTATGTTCCCTTCTTTCCTTTTCATTTTGTTTTATATTCCAGAATGAGAGGTTTCGCAACATGATCTCCTTCACAAGATTTTACCCTTTTCCTACAAAACAAATTGCAACAACTAGGATCACTTTCACATGATTTTCCCTCTCCCGCAAGAAAACGTTACGACAACTATGAAATACTTCATAGGATTTTATCCTTCTATTGCAAAACAAAGACATGACTTCTATGTGCAAAAGTACCATTTGAAATCCCTCCTCTAAGGCATTCAAATTTCAAGGGAAAGCATCCTTCCATCGATGGGAAGCATACTACATAATGAATGAGTGAAAATAAATTTGAATCCATTAATATCCATTCGAATTCCCTCTAAGAGACGGACTCGAGATTACAGAGAAGTAACTCCAAATAACTTGAAGCTTCTCAGTCCATTGGCCGACCTATTCAAGTTCTCAAAAGAGCAACTTGAATCCACTTAGACTGACTCAAATCCACTGGAAAAACACTCCCAATGACTAGGGATAAAGTGAACTTACCAACACTAACTCAAACCTCCCCAAAATCACTCCCATGCATCGGAATCAACCCAAACTCATCAAGGTTGACTCTATTTCTCCTAAAATCACTAGCATGCCTTGAAGACAGCTCAAATTGATCCAAAATTACTCTGATTAAAGAAGGATAACTCAAATTTGACCCAAAATCCCTCTAACTAACTGAAGAAAACTCAAATTTCTCCAAATCACACCAACTAACTAGAGGTAACTTAAATTCACCCCAAATTTACTCTTATTAAATGAAGACAACTTCAGATAGAAAATGTTCTCATCAAGTAAGGGTGCATGGGTTCATGGGTGCATAAGTACATGTTTGCATGTAAAGCATAAAATAGGTGTACTAGATCTCTAAAGTCCAATAAAATCAAAATTAGGAAGCATAGAGTATTGTTAGGAAGAGTGGTAACTCCTAACCCCTCCAACTCCCTCGCATGTGGATCCATGCCCCCCTTAACCATGTTTATTGTCCATGTTGAGTTATTATTTAACTATAGTCAAATAATAATAATACTAATGTCCATAGTCCACAGTACAACACCTAGTGCCACAATAATAATAAATAACCACATCACATTTGTTGATGTCTTACCATCAAGGCATTAAACCAAGCCAACAATAGGCTAGTTTATGAATATCAGGAAAATTATCTACCAAAGGGCACCAATTTTCAATAACCTACTGCTGCAATTCTTTCTCATTGACTTTACGACCTCGTATTTTACCTACCAGAGTACACCTCTTCATTTTGGTAATATCCAACACCGGGACTTCCTTACCCATAACCAATGAGACACTAGATCCTTTCAAATGCATCACCTTTTGCTTCTTCTTCAGGACCAGAGAGCGACTAGAAGCAAATTTGAAGAGATCCACATGACTTCAGATGAAACCCTCAGCTTTAACTTCCTCTTTAGCTAACCTATCAACTGACGAGGAAAGGACCGAGGCATCATTATCAGATGAGGCCAAATATCGCCACACCTTATTGAATCCAAAGTAGCCCTTCTTTGTTCTGACAATAAATGTTGAGGTGGGCCTTATAAACACTAGAAATCACCATCGAAAGATACACCCTGCACTGGATGATGCAAATCCAAGTTAGATGAAAATCCTAGAGGTACATACTGTGTCAAAAAAAATTATTACACTCTTTCTAATTTGGGACATACCCTGATGAATCGACACAAAAAGAAGATGATCCACATAATTCATCATCATTGAAAAATATATCTTCATGAGATAGAAAGTCCTTCGAGCAGTCGACTAACTAGACATCAAGCTCCAGAAGGGGCTCCATCTCAAACTATCTCTTACAAAGACCCTTTGTGTTTAACAAAATTCCTAATCCACTGTAAAACCATTTACAACATATTACATAAATAATAACCAAATTATATAAAAAGGACAATAATAATGTTGATTACCTTATTATTAAATTGAAAAAACATGTTATCACATCAATTTAAAAACTTTAATTTTTATATTTGGGAAAATCCAATAGATATAATAACACATAAGCCACCTAATAAAAATACCAATAAAACCTAATTATGAATATTTAATAAAGTGACTATCTCATAACTCACTTAAAATATCAATAAAAACTAATAATAAATATTATTTATGTACTATTAAAATAAGCATTGGAAAAGGTTTATTAAGAAAATGAGATATTCCAAGAGGAGGCCAAAAATAATAAGAAACATTATTAAGAAAATTATATATTTCAAAGAGGAGGCCAAAAATATTTCAAACACTTCACTTTTTTGCAAGTTAGTCAATGACATGCTTTTCTTGAGTATTTGTAAAAAGGCAAATTTATTACTTTTAATTAATTTATAAGAAAACTAAATGCTTTAAAAGAAATGCCACCTCAGGTTCAAATATTTTTATAGTACTTTACATACTTAGCTATTTTTTTAAAAAAGAACACCCTTTATTTCTATCCACTGAAGCTACCATAAAGTCATCTAAGATCCTTTTTTGTTTTTTAATTTCAACCCCTACCTAATGTTTTTGGACGATTATTTTGGGTGAATATCTTAAATTTCAACCATCTTTATCATCCAATCAAAATCTCAAATCGAATCCCATTTATTAAAAAAATAATAATAATTTTTTTAAAAATATATAGGACAATTCACTTAAATGGCTAAATCTGCAATCAGGTTACCACTCAATGCCAATCTATAATCCCATTTATTAAATACAATAAATTTTATTATAGAAAGTCAAAAAAATTAGATGTCATTCATAAAGACAAATAAACTTTCATATGTCTCCAACACCTATCAACTTCGGCGAATTTTATATCTTCTTGTTCAAGTGTCACTCGTGTAAAGGCATCACCTATCAAGTTTAGTAAACTTCACTTTCTTGTTCCAACTACCATTTATTCATTAAATAAATGAGAAGGTATCAAATACAAGTTTTCCTTTGGAGAAAATAATCATATTCAATGAACTTGAGAAAAAAAAAAGGGCATTGGAGTACTAGAAAAACTGGACATTAAAGTACCATTAGGGATAAAGTGAATAGTCAACCCTTTCCATGTGATCACTTTTTTTCTCTGAATGTATCACATCTTTCAGGTTTTATGAAGATGTATACATCTAACAACTCGTCAAGGTTTTATTGAAAAGTAGCCCTCATTGATTTCAAGGTTAGTAGGGACATACGAGACTTAATTAGAACTCTTTGTATTTTTTGTACCCTTGTAAACAATTGAACAATGCCAATATAAACAAAAATATCAGGGATTGCTGGGTGTTACCGCAAACATAATGGGTCAAACATATATATATACATTTAAGTTGAAGTGTTTTTTTCTTTTCTTTTCATGAAAAATATCGTAGAGACCACATTGTTGACAATGTCCTTATGTCCTTACTGTACATCGTTTGAGTATTTTTTTTCATCAAATACATAGTTTGAGTATATAATACTTGTAATAACACCAAACAATAACGAGAAGAGTACAATTAGTCAACAGTTTTCATAGATATAAAGAATCTAGAGTACTAACTTAATACAACAAATGTCTTATATAAGAGGGTTGATTCTGAGTGCATTCAAGTGTTTATTGGTGTTTTTTCATTTCTTTTAGCAGTCAACATTAATATTCAAGTTCTTTTTGGACAACTTATTTGCTTGATCATTCCATTCACGATAGATATTTTGGAAGCCGATCTGCAGGAAGGATGATTTAATCCTGCATATATCCTCATAGTTGTTCATCAAATAGATATTATGAGGAGCCCTGTTAAGGTTGAAACTGTCAATTACTAGCTTGGAATCACCAAATATCTGTATCTATTGAATACCCGGTAATAGGGACAAGATTGGTCAGTATTTGATAGCCATAAACTCATCCTGGTTGTTGGTGGAAGTCCTGAGCAATCTTGCCGCAAAGCTGTGCCACCGACTATCCCATAGAGTGAATAATTCCCCATGTGAGGTCTACCTTACGCAACTCCATCGAAGGAAGCCCAACATATGATTTTGTCAATATGTTCTAATATTTCTAAGATCATTTCTGAAGTTGAAGTGGTGGCTATGATAGATATTGAAGATTAAATTTTAATAGATATGTTCTTACTAGGGAAAATTTTGAGGATCCATTAGTTTCTTAAAGTGTAAAAACCTTCACGAATCTTTCCAATTCTTAAATTTCCAACCATAAAATGTTGGACGATTTTTTTCTAAAAAGATTCAAATTTCTAAGAATTTTATATTGTTTCTGAATAGTTTTGTCAATCTTTAGAGTAAAATATTTTTAACCCATGGCATTTGGGTGAATTGATTTAGGAAAAAAGGGAAATTGGTGAATCCATTTTTGGAGAAAAAAAATCAAAACTAGCCCATGGGCTAGATTTAGTCCCTAGAATTTTCTCTGGTACTTACCTATATAGAGTTTCTTGGATGTGGCTATTGATTAAATTGAATACTTTTGATGTAGACTTTAACGGGTTATAGTATGACTTTGGAAAGGTACCAACAATTTCTAATCATATTCTTCACTTAAGTTTGTGAAGGTGATTTGAGCTTAATTTCGACTTTATTATCTATAAAAATATAAGCCCCTATTTTAACCAAAAAAAAAACCCAAGAAATAGCTCAATTTGTTTGACCCTTTCTATTAAAATGTAATGCCTAGAAAGACTATGAGAGACTATGAGATCCATAATAATTTTTGTTTGACCCTTTCTATTAAGATGTAATGCCTAAAGAGACTATGAGATCCATAATTTCCCATCCGATCCTATAAGGTTACCAACCAATATCACGTTAATACTGTCTTCCATTTAAAAACCTAAAGAAAAGGAAGGGGATCTACAAAAATAGCATTGAGAGTATGAGCTCCCTCATTCTTCACTTAAGTTTGGGGGTGAACTTATTTCTCTAGAAAAAATATATCTCTATGTGTCACACTCCCCTAGGGGTCTAGCTTATTTACTTTAAGTATCTGTCACACCCCGTGGGGCAATTTAACCATGAACACGATGTTTGTCTTAAAGATTAAACCATACATGGCTACGTAAATCATTATAAAGTGGCATACATTATCCAGCCCTATGCCACAAAAATATATTTGACATGCTCTCGCTAGAGACAAGCTTTGAAAGAATATTCCTTTGATGACGTGTAGAAATGGAACGCATGGCAGATGTTTTCGGTCGTCGTCAGAAAAGCACAGCCGAAAGGGAAACCGCCCACTAATTCAACGAAAGGACAAGATGTGGAACACTATTTGTCTCGCATTCTTATCTTGGAGAGGATGTGGTAACCCTGCTTTGTGTCATGCTAGATCCTTTTAAATAAACATTTATATGAAAAAACCCTATCTTCCACGGATTTAAATGTTTATTGTTACGATAAAGTTGTTTATTTGTAAGGCCACCTATAATGAATATATTTGATCTAATTTTTTTAATTAATATATTAATTTTTAAATATATATAAACTAATTCATTGGATCGATTTTTGTAAATTAATTTGTTAATTTTATTTATTTAAATAAATACTCGTTGTTAAATATTTTGATGTGCAATCGAATTTCGTGAATGAAAAATATGTTCATCGAAATGAAAAATATTATTCGTGAATAACTTTTTTTTTCAAGAAGAAAAAGCATGTCCTTGATATTCAATTAAGAATCAAAGGGCATTGAAAACACCCATTCAAGAAGGGTTACATCACATAGGATACAGCAAGTCGTTAGAGATTACATCCAGACGCAGCCGGGGGGAAAGACATGCAATAAAAGGTGATGTTCCCATCAGAAAACTGTCTCATCATGCAAATGATCAATCATAATCAGTCCCATCTATCGTTAACCAAATGGGCAGAACTGCGGTCCAAAAAGAGTTACTCTGAAGTCACAGAACAAGTCACCAGTAGGGGAGAAGGGCCCCATCTAATAATAATCAAAAGAGCTGAAAATAATCACATGTGACCAATTGGTCATCAATATATTTCGAAAAACAGCTAAGACCAGGAAGAAAGGCGAGTGCTGATTTTGAAAGACGGTCTGCTCTCCAATTGTGTTCACGATAGATGTGACTGAATGTGAGATCATGGAAGCTTGAAATAAGCTTTTGTGATTCCCGGCACCAGTGATAAAGCTCTGGTGGGGAGAGAGCAGTAATTCCCTTGGCCCATTTGATGATGACCATAGAATCACCGAAAATGTGGGCAAGAGGAATTCCCATCATATGGGAGGAGTGCAGAAGGGCCCATAGGCCCAGTAGTTCTGCCTTTGTGTTGGATCCATTTCCGACCCCCAGCGCAAAATCCAGGTGATGATTCTCATTTAATGACAGGCTGTATCCAATTCCAGCAGCTGAAGAATTCGAGGCACCATCAAAAAAGCCACAAGGGAAAGTCTCATGAAGTCTCGGTCCAATCTGCCTGGCATTGAAAAAATATTAGTGAATAACTTAATACAATGGTATGTCATATTGGCTAACCAAGTTTAATTCTTTTGACTTATAAATAACGCATTGAAACTAACTATAGAATTTGATTTGTAGCTTGGGTGGTTGGGAGGAATGAATGCTATCCTCCCCACCTAGGTTCTACTCTTGTAAGTGACATGATGCTCTGGTGAAGCCCTTTGTAATAAATGTTGTGAATGATGAGTTGGCCATACCTTGATTCAGTTTGAATATCAAGTATTGGGATTTTCCGTAGAGTAGCCCTCTAACAAATGGTGAACCACATTGAAAAAAAAGAATTTGATTCTCATAAAAACAAATCAAAATCAAAATCTTGACTAAAATATTTTCTAATTACAAGAATATCCACTACCATAATGTATTATTAGAATAATATACATTAAATTTATTATTCAAGGCAAAGAATGAAAGAAGCTTGACTCGTACTCCAGCAAAATTTTCTTTATTATATGTCTTTTTCAAAACTTTAATTTCAAGGTAGGTATGAGATTTCATACATTTATATTCAAATAAATTAAAAAAAAATAAAATTATTTATAGGACTTTAACTTTAAAGTTATATTTGTTTTCAAAACTTTCATGTCAAGGTAGGTATGATATTTCATACATTTCCATTCAAATAAAATAAAAATAAAAAATTAAATTATTTATAGAAATTTAACTTTAAAGTCAAGATGTACGTGAAAGAAAACAAATTTCAATATTATTAATTAAAAATTCAAACCTAGTGTAATTGTCAAATGTTATTCATGAGCATAGGGAGATATCACTAAGACACTTAACCTTCTAGTAGGGGCATATATAGACTTTGTTGTATATTGCACAAAATGAATGATGATGATAGCCATCCTACAAAGTCTTATTCATGAGCATAGGGAGATATCACTAAGACATACAAAGTCTTATTTATGAGCACAGGGAGATATCACTAAGACACTTAACCTTCTAGTAGGGGGTGAATCCATGAAGATGGGTGTCTATTTTGGGGGGTCTTATGAGAAAATAAATTTAATTTTTTCATGTTTTTCAACTTTGGGCAAACGAAAGTGATATTTTCGTTTAGAATTTCACTTTCAAGTAAAAACAAAAATTTTAGAGAATTATGTTAGCTTTCTATTCATAATTTTTTCAAATTTTTTTATTGAGATTTGATATGTCGCTTCGGAAAATGTTTGACAGTGTCTCCTTATAAAATGAAAGGACTAAAAAATAGACATGTTTGATTGCGCCCCTAAAATCATTGTTAAACTTGTGTTTCGCAAAAACAAAATATGTTACGACAATCTACACACAATATACTAGTGCGATGACTATAAATTTGTAACCAACGGATCTATACACTAATCATAATATTTATTTGAATTCGATCAATGGGGAAACCTTGTCGATTTTCAACATGTGTTTGGTTGCGCCACTTTTCTCTCAATTGACTATAAAATTTAAAAATCTACGAATACCCTTTTGAAGTAGACACTCCAATTAAGTGCACCATATTTGTTTCAATTTTTTAGGTGGTGTATTTTTAAAGGTATATATTTTTCATTTCACTGCATGTTGAAAGAGATGAAACGAAACTCGACACATGTTAAGAAACGAAAATAAAAAAAATAGTGGATCTCACCTATACACAACAAAATCTATACCTACGGAAAGTAGATTCAATGTCGAAACTAATGGTATCAAGTCTGACAGTTGATTTGTAATGTAAGGCATTCATTTTACCTTTCGAAAATCGAGAAAGCTGAAAATTGTGTAGGTTTCAGGTCTCAGAGGTTATTCGACTGAACAATTATTTGGTCGAACAATTATTCGGCCGAACAATGTTTTTCCGTTACGGAACCAGTTATTTACAATGCAAACAAAAAAAAAATTCGTCAGCCTGAAAAAATTTCGTCTGCCGAATGTTTTTTAGCTCGCGTTCTTCTAGTTATCTACCATTAATGGTTGGTTATCTATTCATCAACTATAAGTTATCCATGCATGACAATAAAAAATATTAATACATTACAATTTATCATATTACTAGCACACCCACGAACAAAACAGGTACTCTTCAAGGAGATACACTAGGCTTAATATATCCCTTGTCTATAGCAACTCGTGTAATTGTATTGTTCATTTCGTTAATTTTGGGATACTCATATGATATGGAGCTCATGATACTAGTGTTGAAAATGACATTAGATCTATGTTAAATTCTAAATATCGTTTAGGTAGTAATACTAATATCTTATCACAAAATACAACTTTAAATTCTTTTAAAATAGGAAATTGTTCTAATTCCATTTTTTATTTTTCGGGCTCAAATTCTTTAATTTTGATGCCATAAAGTTGACACCCTTTCCTAATACACTTTTTACGTTGTAGTGCTAAAATTTGTCGTGTAGATAAAGGTCTATAAATTTCATTCATTGTATGATACTTATCTTCCTCATCCACACTACTAAAATTTTTATGCAAGTAGTCGATAACATCTTTATGAGATTCTAGCCAATCGATACCTGTCAAAATGTCATAGGATCCTAGGGGAAGTATATTTAAATTAACTGAGGTATCCAAGTCATTAAAACCTAATAACAAATCTTTAACTGTCTTCGTAACTTTCATTTTTACCTTTGTTGCCAACTATACCAACCATGCATTTTTTTGTTTTTCTTTACTAAGTTTACACTTTTCAACTACTTTTGGTGCAATGTAATTTAAACTAGACCCTGAATCGATAAGTATTGAAACATGTATGTTCAAAAATTTACCTTCTACTTTCAACATGGTGGATTGATGGTCCACCTGCCGATCTTCCAAAGAAACATTAACAATAGGGATATTCCTGGCTATGTCATTCACAGTAGAAGCTTCCTGCAATGTGCTTATGGGTTACTATTCCATCCTCCACTGAAAGTTTCGATACTTTTTACACCATTGCTATTGGTTGAACCTCGCCTATTGTAATTTTTATTAGTACGACCTCTTGTTCATTTTCCAAAAGGTGAGGGTTTAAATCCTTTCCTACGTTAATCGATCTTTTCAATTTTTTTTATTTTTCCAACTTCTACTCATTTTGGATATTTGTTTAAACAAATGGTAGCACAACTAGGCCTTTCTAATTGCTTCATCCATTGTTGAATAATTTCAAACACAATCTTTTCCTTATACACTAGGGGTAAACAACTGATAAAATTGTATACCTTAGCTTTTTCAACTCTTATATATGGTACATAGCGTTGTAAATTTACAAACTCAGTTACAAATTCTTCTATGGTTAACAATCTTAGTCTCAAATCATTGAATTATTGAGCTTTCTCATCATAATATCATTCTGACATATATATTTTTTCAATAATTTTTTTAAAAATTTCCAACTCAACTCTTTACTATGTATGCTACTGACACTCTTAGCCTCCTTCCACCACGGAGCATATTTAACAACCAAGATTCTATCTCCTCTTCAAATTCTCCATCAAACATGAAGGGCCTTAACTTTTTGAATTCTCTCTGTAACTCTATAAGTCTTTCTTTTTGTTTTTCATTATTCATTTCATCACCTTTTTTTAAATCCCGGGGGGTTATATAGGAATGCTATTTGTAGTTTCCTCACTACTGCAACTTTGTAGTGCTCCTTTTCTTTTCTTATAAGAAACATAAAATAAATATAATAATTAAATTGATAATGTTACCTTAGTATAAAAAATATTAAAATTCGGAATCAAGTTGCTAATTTTACCTCAGTAATAAAAAATATTTCTATCAAAACTTTCTAGCATTCCTAACATTCTTAAGTTCTCAACACTACATCTACAATCATACATTAACTAACTTTCATATATTTGCACCTATCAAAACTTCCTAACATTCTGAACATTTCCTAACATTCATTCATATATTTACACCTATTAAAACTACCTAACATTCATTCATATATTTGCACATATCAAAACATTCACTCCTAACATTCCCACATTCACTGCTAACATTGCACCTATCAAAACATTCTCTCCTAACATTCCCACATTCCCGCATTCACTTCTAACATTGACATTCCCCATATATTCATTTTTAACATTAACATTCCCCTATATTCATTCTTACATCCATATATTTGCACCTATCAAAACTTCATAACATTCATAACCTTTCATAACATTCATTCATATATTTGCACCTAACATTTCCTAACATTCATTTCAAACATTCATATATTTGTACCTATCAAAACTTCCTAACATTCATAACATTAACATTTCCATATTCATTCATACTATATTCATCATTAACATTAGATTGCACTTATCAAATCATTCATTCTTAACATTCTCCTATTTCCACATTCACTCCTAACATTGCACCTATCAAAACATTCACTCATAACATTCTCCCATTCCCACATTCACTCCTAACATTGCACCTATCAAAACATTCACTCCTAATATTGCACCTATCAAAACATTCACTCCTAACATTCCCCCGTTCCCACATTCACCCCTAACATTGCACCTATCAAAACTTCCTAATATTCCTAACATTAACTTCCTAACATTCTTAACATTCCTAACATTAACATTTCCATATCCATTCCCCATATATTCATTCTTAACATTAGATTGCACTTATCAAAGCATTCACTCATAACATTCTCCTATTTCCACTTTCACTCCTAACAATGCACCTATCAAAACATTCACTCTTAATATTGCACCTATCAAAACATTCACTCCTAACATTCCCCTATTCCCACATTCACTCCTAACATTAACATTCCCCATGCATTCATATATTTGCACCTATCAAAACTTCCTAACATTCCTAACATTCATAATATTAACATTTCCATATTCATTATGACTATATTTATTCTTAACATTAGATTGCACTTATCAAATCATTCATTCCTAACATTCCCCTATTTCCACATTCACTCCTAACATTCCCCCATTCCCACATTCACTCCTAACATTGCACATATCAAAACATTCACTCCTAACATTCCTCCATTCCCACATTCACTCCTGACATCGCACCTATCAAAACATTCACTCCTGACATTGCACCTATCAAAACTTCCTAACATTCCTAACATTAACTTCCTAACATTAACTTCCTAACATTCCTAATATTAAAATTTCCATATCCATTCCCCAAATATTCATTCTTAACATTAGATTGCACTTATCAAAGCATTCACTCTTAACATTCCCCTATTTCCACATTGCACCTATCAAAACATTCACTCCTAACATTCCCCTATTTCCACATTAACTCCTAATATTAACATTCCCCATATATTCATTCTTAACATTAGATTGCACCCATCAAAACTTCATAGCATTTCTATCACTCT
This sequence comes from Pseudotsuga menziesii, assembly GCA_001517045.1. Lineage (NCBI taxonomy): Eukaryota > Viridiplantae > Streptophyta > Pinopsida > Pinales > Pinaceae > Pseudotsuga > Pseudotsuga menziesii. Next base: position 38,511 of record LPNX010090640.1, read on the forward strand.
CAACTTCTCAACAAGAAACATACATAAATTTAATAAATTACATATATTCATATATTTGCACCTATCAAAACTTCCTAACATTCATAACCTTTACATATACATGTATATAATCCCCAAAACAATATATCAGGTCAATGCACATTTATATAATCCAAAAAAACAATCATGAACATGTGAATTCAATGTACATGTATATAATCCAAAAAAAAATCATATACATGTGAGTTCAATGTGCATGTATATAATCCAAAAATTATGTACATGTGAGTTCAAAGTACATGTATATAATCCAAAAATTAAGCACCTCCATGTCCAAGTCAACTACAACATATATATCTACATAAAAAGAACGATATAAATAATTCTCTAAATAGAAGTCCACCACTATCCTCAACCAGGGTCTTCCCCTGGACTCGTTTCCCTTGGACTTGTAAGAATCTGCAACATGTATAAAAACAGATTATGAATAGCATAAATTATTTAAATAACTTTAAACCAAAATCAAAACATTAAAAAATTAAACTAATATATTGAAGAACAATTCAATTATTAACAAAATTACCTCCAATTCTCTATCATCCAACATAGTCTTCTCTTTGCCTCTAAAAGGTGGAGTAGACCCAAGCTACAACATATATAAAAACAATTTATAAATATTACAAATTATTTAGACTATTTTAAACGAAATAAAAAAAATAAAATATTAAACTTACAATTCCAACACTATCGTCCAATGGAGTTTTTCCTTTGCCTCGAAAAGATCGAAGAGACCCAAGCTTCAACATATATAAAAGAAATTTACAAATGTCAAACATTATTTAAACTATTTAAACATATATATCAAAGAACAATTCAATTATGAACAAAATTACCTCGGTGCCAATATCCACATCCATCAAAGAACCTATATCTTCACCTCCAATTTCAATATGTTATCTTCCCTTAAATTTAAATTTTGTTAATAAATAAATCATAGTAAAAGCAAAAAATATTAAGCTTAGCAATTAACTTAAAAAACAAAAAAAACAAAACATTAGCTCACAATAGATGGAAAATCATCTAAAAAGTTCAAATCTAATGAAGCTTGCATAAATAAGTCAAATTAACAATAAGATAATAGTTAACTTTAAAAACAAAAAAAAAATCTTTCAAACATAAATATAAATGTGTAAATTTTAAATATACCTCTCCAATATGCTCTTCTACATTTCTAGCATTTTGACTAGTGGAGACTCTAAAATTATGTTCATTTAACAATCGAGAACACTGAAAACATTAAAAATTTACATAACGTATTTATTACTATATATCAAAAAATAATTTATCATACATAGATATAATGTAACAAAAAGTTTAATTCAAAATGAATAAAAAAAAATAGATTGGAAGTACACAAACCTCTCCTATCCTTGACGTGTCATTAGATATTCTATCCGAAGCTATATTACGACAAAGCTTCACATAGGCCTTTATATCTTCAATGCCCATACAATCTAACTCATCATTTGTTTTGTAAATAAAATTTTACTGAATAGTGGCACTATCCCTCTCTCGACTCAATCCAACATCAACTCCTACAAATGTCGAATTCAAACCTTCGGCAACATTATGCCTTGCAGTTGTCCCAACTTGTGATGTGGGCTCCATCTTTGATTTGTAAGTCACAAGCCTAGGTGGACGAGATATCGGAGGTGGAGGTCGAAGAGTACTAGGATCTCTAAGGGCACCTTTTCGATTGTGTATCCTCCCCTTTCCAACTCCATAAGACTTGGAATGAATATCAGTATAGTCCGGCTTCATTCCTAAAAAAAATTCAGCATAAAAAACGTAGCAAAATAATTAGGAACCTTATCGTTCCATGGAAACTGACCATAGGCTACAAGAAACCGATCATATAAAAAATGTGCAAGTTCAGGGTGCTTAAAATATTGCACTTTCAATGCTTTCCGCTTTAGGCCCTCTTTGAAGTTGAACATTGAATTAGCTTGTTCTTTAGTCACCCTTTCCTTCACAACAACCCACTTATCTGGACCCATCACTTTTTACTTTCTTATTTGCATCAAGGCAACAAAACCATCTGTTGTTGGTCCAAGATCCTCATATACCTCAATGAATTTTTGTAAAGATAGCAAAACTATCTCTATACTTTGTTTGTTCTCTGGAGCGAGATCCAAACTAGAAAGATCATTTTGTAGCTTGTCATAGTATACAACTTTCAAGAGTCATTTTTTGAAGCCTACTTTCCCATGGAATATCGTCCGGTAAATCTGATGGATAGGTCGTAATGGGCGTACAACCCTCAGCTAGCTGGACATATTGCGTCCTTGCTCGACCTTCACCACCCTATGTAGGATGATGAGCCTCTTGTGAACCTTGCTATGCTTCCACACTTGTCTCCTGTACAGAAGGTTGAGATCCACGTTCACCCATAGATGATAAGGGGGATTCATCTCTACCACTATCGCTATGTCGATGATTAGATGAATGTGAACTATACAATAATCTTGAGTCCCAAGGTAAAGTCGATAATCTTCGATTTTTATTTTGGACACCAACTCTCGAAGAATTTGATAACCTCCTATGCTTCTGTCTCAAAGGAGGCTCTCTTTCCATTAGATATGATATCTACAAGTTTACACAAATATCAATTTCTACATGTTAATTAATCAACTTCAAAGAGCTAGCTACTATTAAAACTAAGATTTCAATGTAATGTAAATACAAAAACAAAGGTGGTATAGAGAAATAACATATATAAAGATGATGAGGCTTCTTCGTGATAAGGAAGATCCATGAATCCACTAAATACACTGGTATATGATGGTTACTACGCACGCTGTATAACATTTTGACCCCGGCACATGCCATAAACTTGTTTTGGTTTAGAGGCCAAAAGTTGAAACATAGAGTAATTTGAAGCCAAACATGCTAATCCATTAAACAATTTTGCAAGTCGAGAGGTGGAAAATGTGGGGAGATAGTGTGTCAGGCCTAAATATCCAGGCCTAAAGTTCGAGAGCCATAATGCCTCAATCAATAAGGGCCTAACCTTCTACATGTTAATTAATCAACTTCAAAGACCTAGCAACTATAAAAACTAATATTTCAATAAATACCTAGATATCACTAATATTATCTAATAGTCCTTTAACTACATGTGCATGAATTACGTTTTGCTAAGTATAAAATATAGTCTAAGGCAAGTGCAAGTACTTACTTACTCTATAGACAAACACTACTTCTGGCTACTAGCTACCTAGTCATTATAGAGTTGTTAGTGAGAGCATCACTATTAAATATAGATAGAGCTTCTATTTCTTCAATTGAACTTAAATCACAGGTGAATTAGCTAGCTCATCCCTGAATCTCATAGGGAGAAAGTATTTCTAGATTATTCTACGTCGTAGTCTTGATCGAACTGACATAATCTCGTAATAGATATCTGGCATTCCTTGCCTTCTCTTTGATTCTCATCTTTAAATACTTCCACTTCCCTTCTTCTGGGACATGGAGTGTTTACAATGAATTACATATCCTAGTGCCTCTAGTTGTATAAAGCAATGAAGAGTAAGGGCAGTGAATCAACTAACCGCTATCAATCAGCTATTGTGATTTCATGGATTTATCACATCATATGGCAAGGACATATAGATTTCAACTTGGACTAAGGCGAGCATCTAGGGACTGACTACATACACCTATGGATTCCCCTCATTAGTCCATCCTATCCCTATCATTTTATGTTACACTTCTGGTTGTTTTGATCTCCATCCCCATAAGAAGATAAAGCAATTATTTCTTTAAACTTGCGTTTATCTATCTAAACTTTTCTCTCTATATGTAGCCCTATCAATAGATGTCGTCCATGGTGGTAAGACCATTGGAAGGGCAGTTGTTGATGAGGGAGCCTCTACATGTGTTATGTCCCTGGCCTGTTGGAAAGCTCTTGGATCCCCAGAGCTAGTCCCATCAAACACTTTACTTACTGCTTTTGATGGAAGATCCTTCCATCCTCATGGTATCCTGCCAGGTTTTGAGATTAAGTTGGCAGGAAAAGCAGTGTCTGTTGAAGTAGAAGTGATTGATGCTCCCTTGGACCAGAATTTGCTTCTAGGAAGGAATTGAACTTATGCAATGTCTGTTGTTGCATCGGTTGTTCTTCGTGTCGTGGTTTTTCCACATGAGGGAAAGTTGTTTACTGTTGACCAACTTGATTTTACCCGAAAAGGCTGTTTAGAGTCTAAGGATTCCACTGTGCCATTGGTTGATCAGGCCAAACCTGCTGCACAGAGCTTGGGGGATGGAATGTATGCATCATTGATGGGCACATTTGACCTTCCAGCCCCAGTGAATTACATTGGTTCTACTAGTGTGGGGAATTCCATCGCTACGGTTGTCGATAGGACTGATCCTTGGGTCCTCCCAACTCCCCATGAACCAGAAGTGCCCTTATCGGCAGTGGAGGTAGCTTATCAAGCAATCACTCAAGCCACTGTCAATCCCATTCCAGTTCCTCTAACAGTCTCAGACGATGTGGAATAAGTCTATTTGCCCGCATGGGCAGAAAACTCTTTGCATTCCATAGATTGCTTAGATACTGTTTTACCTTCTGATGAAGCTATTCTGGAAGCCATGAGTGGACGTGATAAGATTTGTGAGGATCTTCATCATCGGTCCTATTTTCTTCCAGAACTAAGCAAGATAGAAAACCAAGAATTTAAAGTGAGACTGTCAGAAGATATTGAGGTACCTATTAACCCTTTGTCTAGGGAAGGGGTGTTTGCTGAGGGGAACATGGCAAACATTTCCACCACTATACCTATCAATATCTTTGTGAACCTAGATGTCATGGAAAATATCTATATAGGTGCAAATTGCTCTTCGGAGGAGATTGCCATCTACACTGCCCTTTTCAAGGAATTATGTGATATCTTTGCTTGGTCATATGAGGAGATGCCAGGCATTGATCCATCTATTGTTCAACATGAAATCCGAACCTATCCTGATGCCAAGCCAGTTCGACAGAAATTAAGACCCGTGAACCCGCATAAAGTGGCAATTGTGAAGGCAGAAGTTGAAAAGCTGTTGAAAGCTAGTTTTATATATCCCATAGCTTTGACTGAATGGGTGTCCAACCCCGTTCCTGTTGATAAAAAGAAAGGGACTATTCGCATTTGTACGGACTTTAGAGATCTCAATAAATCCTGTCCTAAGGACAATTACCCCACACCATTTATTGACCAGATCATAGATGCATGTGCAGGGAGTGAGGTGTTTTCGTTTATGGATGGTTTCTCCGTCTAGAATCAAATCCAAATCAAACCGGAAGACCAACATAAAACTGCTTTCATTTGTCCTTGGGGTACATTTGCGTATAAAAAAATTCCCTTTGGATTGAAAAATGCTAGGGATACCTTTCAACGGGCTATGAACTTTGCTTTTCATGACATGAAAGCCATTGTTGAACCATACCTTGATGATCTGCCCGCACATTCTCGCAAGAGGATTCAACATCCAGATCATTTACGGTTAATTTTTGAACAATGCAGATATTATAAAATTCGCTTGAATCCCCACAAGTGTGTATTCTGTGTCGAGTCAGGGAGATTACTCGGATTCATTGTCTCTAGTAGAGGCATCCAGGTGGATCCATTAAAAGTTGAGGCCATTGTGAATCTGCCTCCTCCTCGTTCTCTCAGGCAACTTCAAAGCCTGCAAGGAAAGTCTAATTTTCTTCGACGTTTTATCGTTAATTATGCCAAGATCACTAAAGGTTTCATGCGCTTGCTTAAACAAGACACTCCGTTTATATGGGATGAAACCGCACAACTTGCGTTCGAGGCATTGAAAAAAGCTTTGCTGTCGACTACTTTATTACGTCCACCAGATTATTCTAGGGATTTCATATTATATCTGGCCGCGTTGGAGTTGACCATTGGGGTAGTACTAGTCCAAGAGGACAATAAGCTTGTTGAGCATGTCGTTTATTATCTTAGCCGTGCTTTGGACAGACTTGAGCTTAGATACTCCCACATTGAGAAGTTAGCCTTAGCAGTTGTTTATGCTGTGCAGAGGTTGCGCCACTACATTTTACTGAGGACCACAATAGTAGTGGCGGATGTGAATCTATTCCAATATGTTTTATCCCGACGGATTGTTGGGGGGAAATTTAACAAGTGGATAGTCATTCTCCAAGAGTTTGACTTGGATTTCCAATCCTCCAAGTCTAAGAAGTCCTTAGTTTTTGCTGAGCTAATAGCAGAATTTCCCACTGAAGAGAATGTAGTGGTTGACGATGACTCATTCCCAGATGAGCACATCTTCCTGATATCCACCTCTGATCCTTGGTATGGGGATATTCTTATTTATCTCCGGACTTTGAAGTATCCTGCCGCTTACTCTAGGGAGGAACGACGTAAGTTACACCTTCATGCCAAGAACTACCTCATTATAGGAGATACATTATATCGACGAGGGGTAGATTCCATCTTGCGTCGTTGCCTTACTCATGAGGAAGTGGAGATTGTCCTAAATGATTCTCATAGTGGAGCATGTGGGGGTCATTTATCTGGGTTAGCAACGGCCCAGAAAATATTGCGTGCCGGTTATTTCTGGCCCACGATATTTAAAGATTGTGTGGAAGCAGTGAAGTGCTGTCATCCGTGTCAGCTTTACACCAGGAAAATGCAGTCACATCCTACTCCATTATTTCCTCTTGTCTCGGTAGGCCCCTTCATGAAATGGGGGATTGATTACGTGACGTGCAACCCAGTCTCAACTGGGGGGAATAAATACATCATTGTCACTGTTGACTATTTTACGAAATGGGCAGAGGCAATGCCTACTTTCAAAGAAAATGGGGAAACAACAGCTTTCTTTGTTTTCAATCAGATTATTGCACGGTTTGGTATTCCCAAAGTGATTTTCACCGACCATGGAAGTCATTTTCAAAATAATATGATGACGGAACTGACTACAATGCTTGGATTTAGACAAGAACACTCTTCTCCATATTATCCACAAGAAAATGGTCAGGTTGAGGCTGTTAACAAGACTTTGAAAACTATCCTTAAACGGAAAATTGATGCAGCCCGTTCTAATTGGTACATCATGTTATATCCTACTCTTTGGGCTTATAGAACTAACGTAAAGACTGCCATGGGTTATTCCCCTTTCCAACTCGTTCAAGGGGTGGAAGCAGTTACTCCGATTGAATGTGAAATCCCGTCTTTGAAGATAGCCATTCATGTGTTACCTAATAGGACTGAGCTTGAAGAACGTCTGGTACACTTAGAACACTTGGATGAACAACGTAGAGATGTGTTGACTATGAATCAGGCTAATAAAAATAGGGTTAAATCTCAATATGATAAAACGGTCAAACCTAGGGTTTTCTCTGAAGGGGAACTTGTCTTGCTCTGGGACCAAGATAAAGAACCTCTGGGGGCAGGAAAATTCAAGGCTATGTGGTTAGGACCCTATGTCGTGTCGAAAGTATTGAGTAAAGGCGCATATGAATTAGTGGATTATGATGGGAATAAGCTGCCAGAGCCTAGAAATGGGCTCTACCTGAAGAAGTACTATGCTTAGGCTTAACACTTTTTCTTGTATTTTTATTGTATGTATTTTTTATGTACAATAGGTTGCCATTTTTGTTTTTTATATTATCTGCTGGTTGTTGCAGATGTCTTCTGAAATGTATATAGGTTTCGCTGATGGCACCAGCCATCACACTTGTAACCTGGCTTCAGCAGCATGGGTTATCTATTCTCCCTCAGGACAGCTTGTTGCCACGGGTGGCGCTTGTCTTGGTCCTGCTTCTAATAATGTTGCTGAGTATAGGGCTGTCATTGAGCTCCTATGGGATGATTTGTCACATGGAATCACCCATCTTGAAGTCTGTTTGGATTCTCAGTTGGTAGTTTCCCATCTCAATAGAGCTCATCAGGTACGAAATCCTATCTTGTTACGTCAGTTTATGCAAATTCGTTTACTGGAAAGACATTTTGAAGTTATTACTTTCAATCATATTCCACGAAACCAAAATTCATTGACTGATGCATATGCTAATTATATTTTGGATTGGCATCTCATACACATTTCATAAAAATATACAACAAACATATAAAAAACACTTGTAAATAAGCCGACAACCAAACATCAATATATATATATATATATGTAAAATATCTGTCTGTAGATAGATAGAGTCTGATCCGTAGATCCAGTCATATACAAAATATACAAAAATGTGGATCATCATCCATCAAAATTCCCTAGGTCTAAGCTGGACCGCCCTGGCCACTAGGCCCACCTTGGTCCCCATGATCTCTATGCACCCTGGCTTCCTCAGCCTCCTCAGCCTCGGCAGCCTCCACCGCATCTCTATATACAAGTACTGCTCTAGCTACTTGCCTGAATAGACATAGCCAAATCGGTGGAACCCCTACTACAAACTCCTGCATGGCTGTAGGTATATGCTCAATCCGTATCATAGGTACTCGCTGGGTCAGCCTGGCTAGCTTCCACTCTAGTACCCGGATCAATCTTAGGTCTCCCCCTACAACTGGACGCATGAACATACGAGGGTGCCCTTCAGGGCGGACTGGTCCAATATTTGCATTTTGACACATGAATAGGATTAAGACTTGTACATATGTATATATTCTATCATTGGAAAATTCATAAAAATTTGAAAATGATAAAAAATTAAAAATTACTTACCCATCTCGCCCCATATTCCTCCTGGAGGGAGGACAAGGTCGGGGTCACCTCAGAAATCCATCCCGGCGTATGAAAACTGATCCAGCGCTGGCAGCTGTCGTTCCCACCATGTATAAAAGTCATCATCGTAAACGCTGTGTACTATGTCTCCTCCTCCTTGACGGAGGAAGATGTCTTCCCATCGGCTTAGGCTTGGCTGACATGGAGATCTGACCTGTAGTGGTATAGCAAGGCTCATGGCTGGTACTCTCTCAAAGAAGAACGCCACTAGCATGCTTGCATAGCCAAAAATATTGCGTCTTCCCCTTTTACAGTCAGATAGTTGTCTCTTCATGATGGGGAGAACTCCCGAGCACCAATCATAGAGAGCACCTCTAAAGCAGTCAACTGCTACCCTCATTTGATTCCTGGTGGCCATATGTAATCCTGTGGACCTTGCAAGTCTCACAATGGTGCTAGCTAATACCTGGAGTGTGAAATCCTAGATGTCTGCAATAAGAACGCTGTTTCCCTTCTTCTGCATACCCGGTGTACAGAATATGTCAACATAGTTTTGGACACTCAAGGGGTCCCCGCCCTGGCCAGTGCCCTCTAAATTCACTGGTGCCCCCCGTTGTGACAACTCGGTAATGAAATATATATCTTCCACGGTAAGCTCTAAGGTCTCACCTTGAAGATTGAACATCCCCATATCATGATCCCAGTAATTGACCATGGATTCCAGTAAGCGGACATTTTCCCGCATGGGCGATGTACAAAAGAATTTCAACAACCCACATGTCCTCAATGCTTGGATGGTGGGCGCGCTTTGGAGCGTCGCATGATCCATTATTTCATGTTCTCTTTCTCTCCACTCCAGTACCATATTTTTCCTGGCAAATACAAGTAATTGAGTTCAGTATTCCATAATAAAATTTTGAAAATCTTGCATATTTTTAAAGTTTTTCCCCATCGCGCAGCATTCGCGACTATCCATTGGGGCAGGTCGCGGATCATTCGCGGCTGTCTAGTTAGACAACCCATGAATGAAACGCGTATTCACGGCTTTCATGCTTAGCAACCCGCGAATGCGCACTGATGTAGTTTGGGATAAGGAAAAATACTGAATTCACCATTAAATTTAATATTTGTTTGGATCAAATTGACGAGTTTAGGGTGTAGAATTACCTGAAGCTGACGGATTCCACTTCTAATGGTCCAATTGTCCACGGTGATTGATCAAAGGTAGAGGGTAAACTTTCCTTTTTGGTTCAAAAAGTTCAAATGGTGAGAAATGTTTTAATTTTCAAGATATTTATAGAAATAATATTTCATAAAGTGGGTCTTTTTATATAGTTTAAAATGTCTATTCAATAATATCACCCTTTTTGTGCCTTGGAATAGGTTTATCCACTTTTACAAAGTGTTGTTGCTTCTATAGGGTGGTTTTTGTTGGCATCTTATCACTCCACATTAACCTTAGTATTCAACATTTCACCACAGACTATGGTATTCTAAGCCATTAGTCCCTTGCCTCTACCATTGTTCTTCCGTGGCTAGGGTCCTTATTTCATGAGTATCATCTTTATATGCCCTTGTCATCCTTTGGTACTCATACCGTCACTATTTCAAGCCCAGGGGTTTCCTCATAGCTATTTTTCACGCCAAATAGAGCTTCTTATGAATCTCTTTTTACAAGCTATCCCTTTATAGGACTCCCTGCCCTTATGGAGTTTATTTAGGCCCAGGTCTGACTCCTTCAAAACAGACTTGACTGTCGAGTTATCTCGTCCATTCAAGCTCGTTAAGAATATGTGAACGAGCATCTGCATTGGTGGTAGGTTATCTCTTTCTCGGACCATGCGGAATAATACGAGAAAGGATCACTCTCTTTTCTTTTGAATTGAGAAGAGTATTCTCAGGTATAGGTTTATCACTTTTCCAGACTTGAGGGACTAAATTTACAGAAAAGGAACACCCGGTTTGAGCTTAGTTTTCTCTTTTTCGTGCGATGGACCCAAACATGAAAAAGATTCCGAGTGTACTTTGTGTCTTTGTCATGCTCGTTAAACACTTAAGAACAAAGGAACGAGTTTATTGTTGTAAGCCCCATTTCTTGTAACCAAATGGATCTTTCCGAGTGATCTTGCTTTCCTTCACACTCGTAAAACTCTAGCTATTCTATGTTTTTCTGGAAGGAGCGTTGGGTAGGTGGTAATTTAACCTTTTTCGGACCTCCCTGACTAGTATGAAAAAGGTGAACCTTTTCTTCTTCATAAGTTAAGAGAGTTCTTCTGTGGTTTGTTTTATACTTTTTCGGCCTCAGGAGACTAAATTGGATGAAAAAGGACCCTCTGGAGTCTTCTTTGGCATTTTTAGACTCTCTAAATGTGAAAACACCGGCTGAGCATGTACTAGTTCGAGCTCATTAAATCCACAAATCAGTGACACTATCAAGCATTATTTTCCCATCTCTTCAAGCTTGTTAAAAAATGAAGAGGGAACCAGGTTTACTTTCCTGGACTCGTTAAAATTTAACAGGGAAGGTAAAGAAGAAGTTTTCTCCTGTTTTCAGTAATGGAAGCATGTCATCCTTGAACATAGTACTCTTTGCTTTCCGATATCCATGTTTCAGTGTGTACTTGTGTTCAGCTATCACTTTGAGTTTCTTACTCCTCCTCTTGTCCATTATACCTGGGGAATCTGATCATGTCTCCTACATGACAGATAAGTCTAGTTGTTCTATCTATCCGTTATACGCTGCCTTGGGTCATCTCTGTGTTGTGCTCACTGTTCAAGGACTCTACCCAATGTCTGATCTATAGCCTAATTCCATCATTGTTATATCTATTATCTATTTGTGTCTCCCTTCTTTTGCCCAGTTCCTAGTCACTCTTGTGATCCGTTGGAGGATCTGTTGCCTTCCTTATCACAGCATGGTTCCATTTTCAGTACTTCCTAATGGTGAAGACCTAGAGTTTTGACGATCGTACCTCAGGATTCATTTCCATCATTGGTGAATTTCTTTGCTTTAGTTGTCAATTATCCCTTATTGGTTGACAAACTGTTGAATCCTTTCCATGTTCGACTTTAGCTTACCCTTATTCACATGGCTTGGATTGTACTAGTTCTTTGGGATCCTTTATGAAGAGCTTAGTCCCTCACATATGGACTAAGTTGCGCAAGATTATGTTCTATCTATCTACATAGCTTCCAGATCTTTCAAGACTCATCATTATTGTATATTGTGGCTTCGATCCACCCTTGTAATATACGTGGTTCTATACCAATAACATATGATGTACTCAAATATTGTAAAGGAGCTAGTGTTCCAGTAAATTGAACATAGCATCCTTAGATGTAACTTTGTATATGACATTACTATGTATTTGTTTCAGGTACTCTCTCTGCTCCATTGGATTTCTGAGTTTCTCTAGAGCTAAATATTATAATGTATTTCATCCATCGTTCCCCTCTGACCTCACACATTAGGGGGCATCTGTTATACACCTGAATGGCACCACTTCGTCCGAGTGCTGACATCCCTCAGGTTGGCACACAAAAGGACACTTATGGATAGAGGTTTTCCCAAACCACTATAGCTTGGCTTATGATGAAATACATTCCTTATATACCCAGCTAGTTACTTTGCTATTTTACTATGTTGAGTTGTATTTGTGACTCTTCTTTTATACAAATCGCGAGTCATTCACGAGTCTCGGTTGATGCAAGTCGCGAATCTATGTATTCGCGAGTTTCCCTTATGATAAGTCACAAATCATTCGCAGGTTGCTCTACTACATACCCACAAATGTGTTTCTTAACATTTAAACATAAAACACGCACTAATTGGAGATTAATTAACTCATTTAACTTAATTTCCTTAACTGCTACAACTTCCCCAACCTTCGAGAACTGCCTTATTTCACCCATATAAATATAGGCCTTGGGGAGGGTGTTGGTTACCTACAATTGGAGAGCAAAGTTATGCTGGTGGAGCTTATACAGAAGTATTTGGAGCAATGGAACTCAGAATCCTTTGGTTGCAGAGGAGTCCTTGTCTCAGGTGCTGGGTTGTATTCTGAACTTCTTCATTACTGATAATAAAGAGAATCCTTCTTCCATATGTGTTTCATGTATCTTGGTTTGATAAATGTTTATGTTACTACATCTTATATGTGATTTATCTAACCTGCTTATATATATATGAATCATCTTGTATCTGGAATATTGTTTATTGACAGGTGAAAGGAGAGCAACCTTGAAGACTTTGGAGGTGAAGCAGAGCGGAAGAGGACTAGCAAGGATCAACCTTCAGTAATCGAGTAAGTCTTTCTAATCCTCCTATTTTTTTTACTGCACTTTAGAGTCAATTGTCTGCAAGTTGATTGAGTATGTTGGTAACCCCAGACCTATGGTTATTAGGTGTGTAATCCTGTACAACAATATGCTCTGTTTTAAGTAGTTCTAGGTCTTGGGAATAAAATTAAAGATAGGAAATAAAAATGCTGAAATAAATTTGGAAGAACAAAAACCTTGAATATATTTAGACATGAAATAAATTGTAGACCTAGTGTTTAGAAATAAAACATAAAATATCCTAAACAAGAAATAAATTACAGACATAGATTTAGAAGGAAATCATAAACCCTTAAGTTATATAATAGGAAATAACTATCAGAAATAAACTAGGGAACACCATCCTTAAATATTTAACCAGAAAATGTACTAGAAAATGAAAGGGAAAAATCAAGAACCCCATACTTGCAAGGTGATGCTATTTCAATGGCTGAAAACCTGTACATGAAATTACCCAACATTAAAAAATTCACAGATAGATATGACCTTTGTATAGATAACTGAATCACTTGGGAACTACCATGCTCCACCCAACCATGACCCGAAACCGTTCCTGGTATTCATCTGGATCCCCTAGAGTAGGTTCTAGCATGTAAGTGGCTTAGAGATCCTAAGGTAAGGCTTCCCTAACTGGGATATTAGGTATGGATCAGTTCTCTTTTTTCCTCTTAGGAAAATGTTCTCCAAGAACTCTCTTGAGATTAAACAGGCAGAATAATGATTCACCAAAAAGAAGGAAGATCGCCAAGCCTCTCTTTGTCTTGGGTATTTATAGGCATAATTTTCAGTCAAAGGGGTAGTTAAATAAAACATCATTTGATTTCTTGATTTAACCCTTTTATTTAATGCAAGCACTTTTAATTTTTAACTTAGGAACTTTTAACTAGTTCCTATTTGGACTCTTGTAGGTATTATATTATTTAATTATTTTTAAATAATAATAATAATGATGAAGCATTTCTTTAACTCTTATACTATTAATATTATTATTATGCTTACTCTTTATACATGTCATATATATATATATATATATATATATATATATATATATATTGTTTACATTTATATTTAGGTATCATAGAACATGATCCCTAAACTTAGGGCATTTTCTTCATTAAGGCCTTTAGGTAGGTGGTTAGGTATACTAGGATAGGAAACTCTAAACATCCTTGCATGTTGGATTTCCTCATATAACATTGTAGTTCTTCAGTACTTGATGAGATACTGAAATTCAAATTTTCATTTAATCACTTATAAATAAGTTAGATGAGATCAATATTTTTACTCAACTCATTTTCACTTGACATAATTAATTCTTTTCAGTAACTCCTAGCGCTTATCCAGAGCCCATACTCAACGCTAAAAACAAGGAGTTACAAAATTAGTGCAATTCCAAAGCTCTTCGCTCAACAATAATTCTAGGATGTACTTGTAGGATACACCTAGGGATACAATGGCCAAGGATCTGATGTTCAAGATCTTATGCTCAATATCAACTTGAAAGGCTCCAAGGATTATTTCCAACACTTCCAATTATCATTTCATGTGCTTCAAATCTTCTTGCTCAACAAAAAGGTTTTCATAATTCATGTGTTCTAGAGCTCCTCGCTCAACACAACAAAACAATCATGTGCTCCAGAGCTTCTCACTCAACACAACATACACACTCATGTGCTCCATAGCTTATCACTCAACACAAACATTCGAATACTCATGTGATCCAAAGCTCCTCGCTCAACACAAAACATCTCATCAATCATGTGCTTTAGGTTCCATGCCCAACACATAAATTTATACATAAAACATATGTAACTAGCTTACGCCCAATATATCAAACAAATATTCATGTTCATATGCAGTGGGGTCCTAGACCCAATATACCAAAATAAAACATCAAAGTAACATCATAATAAATGGTGCTTATGCCCATAAGTGTTAGGTCAAAATTCAGGATATTACATCCCTCCCCGCTTAGAACAACACTGTCCTTGGTGTTCTAGGGACCCGGAATGAAATCATGAAACAAGGAGCGGTAAGCCTTTCTCATGGTGGCTTCATTCTCCCAAGTAGCCTCATCAGCCCTAAAGTGATTCCATTGCACTTTCAAATGGACTGTGGTGCACTTCCTGAGTTGTACCTCTCTTTTGTCCAATATATGAAGAGGTTTAAGGAAAAACTCCCCTTTAGGTTCCACCTATAATAAGATCCAATCAATCACATGTTTATTATCATAAACATATTTCTTTAATAAATATGCATGGAAAACATTATAGACTCTTATGTGAGTGGGTAACACTAGTTCATATGCCATTGGCCCTCTCTTGGCCAGTATCTCAAAGGGTCCACAAAATTTAGGTGCTAAATTACTACACCTTCCCAAGCTCAATGAGTTTCATTTTTCTTTTAATTTCAATTAGACATGGTCTCCTATTTGATAATATTTATCTTTTATTTTCTTATCTGTGTAGTTTTTTTGGTGGTCTTGTGCTTATTTAAGATTTACCTGGACCTTGGTAACCAATTGTTCCAATTCCTTTAATAAGTCAGGCCCTAACATGAGTTGATCCACTGGGCTGTCCCAAGTAACTGGTTTTCTACACTTTCGTCCATAGAGTACCTCAAAGGGACTTATCTTGGCGGAGGTCTGATATTCGTTATTATATGCAAACTCTACAAGATGCGGGTAATATTCCCACTTGGTGGGGTTTCTCATGACATACATCCTAAGCATGTCCTCCACAATATGGTTTACCCTCTCTTTTTGCAGGTGGTAAGTAGTACTAAAGTCCAACTGCATCTCTAATATGGAGAATAAGGATCTCCAAAAGTTCCCAGTAAACTTAGTATCTCGATTCAAGATGATTGCCTTGGGTATCCTGTGCAATCTAAATATCTCCTTCAATAAGATATCGACAATGTGTACTACCTTGTAGGTCAACTTCACTGGAATGAAGTGTACTGCTTTTGACAATTTTCCAACTACTACAAATATAGAATCATTTTGTTTCTTACTCTTGGGTAGACCTGTGATAAAATCCATACTAATGACTTCCCACTTCCATTCTGGAATGGGTAATGGATGCAACAACCCCGAAGGATGCTAGTGCTCAGCTTTGACTAGCTGACATTCTTGACATATCATGGTAAACAACGCTATGTCGGCCTTTAACTTAGGCCAGAAAAAGTGTCTCTTAATAGTGGATATCAAAGTTTGATATCCTGGATGACTCGAATAGGGTGTCCAATGAAATTTCATGAGGATGCTGGACCGAATGTCCCCTCCTTCTGGAATGTACAATCTCTCTTTGGACCATAGCAGTCTTGTTTCATCTACCTTGTACTCTTTTTGTTGTTGAAACAACCTATCCTCTTGGACCTTGTTGAGGATTTCTACATAGAAAGGGTCAACTCTATTGGTCATTCTAATCCTCTCATGTAAATCCATATCGGTTTGACTTAAAGTCACCTCATATATCATATGAGTTCGTTGGCTTAAAGCATAAGAAATCTTGCTCTCTCTACCCTTTATATGCTTTACCTTGAAATGGTACTCACTGAGGAAAGTCAACCATATGGCTTTCTTGGCATTCAAATACGATTGCTCAAATAAATATTTCAGACTCATATTATCTGTCTTCAGGAGGAATTTCCTTCCCATGAGGTATTTTCTTCACATCTTCAAGGCATGGATGATGGCTGCTAACTCAAGATCATGTGTGGGGTAGTTCTACTCATGTTCTTTTAACTTTCATGATTCATAATAGATAACATAACCATTCTACAAGAGGACTTCTCTGAGTCCTTCCTGGCTTGCATCCATGCAAATAATGAAATCCCCATCGGTATCTGCAATTCGTAGTATCGGTGCGGTCATCAAAAGTTGTTTAAGCTTTTGAAAAATTTCCTCCCACTTGGTCATCCATAAGAACTTAGTTTCCTTCTTTTGCAAAGCGTTCATGGGACAAGCTATCCTCGAGAAGTTCTCAATGAACTTTCGATAATAAACGGCTAATCCCAAAAAGGATATAATGTTGGTGAAACTAGTGGGGGTAGGCCAATCTTCTATGGATTTAATATTTTTTGGGTCCACATCCATCGTTGTCTCGGAGATGATCTGACCCAAATACTGTATCTATGGTTTATAATAATCACATTTACTAAACTTGGTGTAGAGATGGTGTTCCCGTAACACCTGTAGTACTATGTGGAGGTGTTCCTCATTCTCCTCTTTACTCTTAGAGTAAACTAGGATGTCTTCTATAAAGACCAAAACAAATTTATATAGATATTTCTTGGGTGTTATAACATCTAGATTAAATCACCTAATATTTAATTATCTATCGATGTTGGTAGGCTTAGAGTTGACACAAAATATATGCGAAGGTAGAGGGATTCCTATTGTGTTGTGGAAATAGTTTAACAAACAAAATATTGAAAGATCTTTCAAAAGGAAAAACCGAGTCAAACTCCTAAGAATTCAACTATTAAAGTAATTGAACCGGAACAAAATACTAAAAAAAATAATTGATAATTTATTTTATATAAGCAAATAACTTTAGACTGAAAATGATACTATCAACAACTAACTTTTCAAATGGAAAACTAGGATGCAGTGAAGACCTAACTTATAACCAAGTATAAAACTTAATAAAGAAAACTTAATAAAAGAAACAAGTGGAAAACTTAATAGGAATATCTTTGAATTCTTTCCTACAAGTCTCTTTTAGTAATAACACAATGAAAAAGGAATAGCCTACAAAGTACTAATATATTTTCCTAAGAATAACACATATAATACTAAGTTTTACATGAAAATCGATAAATCAATCCAGCACAAAACAATACAACAGTAAAATAAATCAGAAACAAACTTAACAAACAAAACACAACATAGCTCAAAACATGTTCAAAGTGAAAAGAGGTAGGGATAAGTATAAAACTTTTAATAAATAACCTAAAACAATTTAACTTTAACTTTAATGTAAAATAGAACTACCATCCAACTATCACAGTCAAAGCATACTTCAAATGCTAAAGAAATAGAACTTAAAACAATTTCAAAACACAGTAAAAACACTAAAAATGAAAGACGGACTGAATGACAAACTGAACTGTAGGTTTGAAAGGGGTGTCTGAATGACAGTTTAAATAGGCATCCCAAATGACAGTCTGCACAATTAAAATAATAGAAAATAACCTAAATGATCTAATCTTCAGCTGAATTTATGCACATGCAAATACAATGCAGAGAGGCAGTAAATAAACCTACTTAATGATCAAATTTGACAGTGAAATAAACTTAAACAAATTCATAAAAGGAAATCATTGCGTATTAAGAAACAATATTGAACTTTAACTTGAATGAATTTATTAACAGAAAGAAAATAAACAGAATTGAATCTATTATTAAGTTGATAAAAAGTAGTTTATTCTATCTACTTGCAAATAAAATGAACAGTTAATCTGGAAATAAAATGACTGAAAGCAAATTGAAAGCAAACTATGTGCGAACTAGCTATTTAATCTTCAAAAATACAATGCATTACAGGAAGTAAGTGAAATAAACGTTTACAATATTTCAATGACAAAAACAAACTAGAAATTAAACTAACTACAAAAGAATAAAGGTAATGAAACTACAAGAAAACAAACCTCTGCTTACTGAGGGGCCCTCTCAGCAATCAGGGGTGGTGCCTGTCTAACGCTTACTTGAACGCAATCATAAACAAAAAAATTTCAAACTTATATTAAAAATAAGGAACAGAGTTACAGTGCTCCTCTAAAAAATTGACTGTTTAACTAATAAAAATGATCAACTCTTTAACTCTACGCATGGGGGCGTTTATGTACAATGTTTATAGGGATGAGAAAGTCAACCCTTTAGTGGCTGTCTTCTCTCTCAATTTAGTCAACCATTACTGCAATCGACTGATCACACTCCAACGCACAACACTATTCCTTCTTCAGCGCAAACGGACTTCTTCAGTGTGCGTCATGTGGCATACAACTCCTTCTTTAGCATGGCTGGTGGAGTGGTGTTGGACAGAGGAGAGCACATGGAGGTGAGTCTTCTAGAAAGATAATCATTCCATAATTCAAACATGTGGACTGTTGGTGTGGTGTCAAATGAATGAGGCTACAGGTGATCCTTCTAGAGTGAGGAACGTGATTTCACCCAAACATGTGGACTGTAAACAGTTTGAAAAACTGTTTCATGCTTTAACACTCAAAATATGTCTTCAACAGCGCTTACTCTGGTTAGCGATCTAGATGGTAAGCTGGACAGAGAGCTGGATATACTCTACGCATATCTAGCTGAACGCAATGTTTTCTTGTTGATGCACTAAGGTCTGCAAAATCAACCCGTGCTAACATTTTAATGCCTAGAAACCTGCCAACGAATAACGCACATTTTAATTAGTGAGATGGATGGTGATCTAGACATGCTACGCACATATTTGGCTGAATGCATGTCTGTTTTTTAATTTGTCCAAAAGACTATATAACCTGCAAACAAATATACACATAAATTAATATATCAAATGTGCTTCAAACAATGTAAATTTTAATCAATAAAATCATAAAATGATAATAATAAAAGGATTTTACATAAACCTTAAATACATTCATACCTGGGGCTGAATAGTGATCTGCGTGACATAAAATATGCAAAAAGATGACAAAAGATATGTTTAAATGTGTAATTTATCTTCCAAAAAGAATACCAATTATGGGATCAACATTCCCCCAAATCGGAGAAATGTCAGGTCCCACTAAGCAAAAAGAAAAATAGCTTAGGAAGAAGGCGGATCTACACTAATAGCTACCTTCGACTTGGAAGATGAAGGAGATAATCTAAACTTCAATATTTTTCCATGTGCTTTCAAAATAGCATGTATTTCATGTCAAACGTTGTATGAAAATTAAAAGTCTTTGTTGAGTTCTTCAACATTCTTGATTTAAAAGCTCTCACGTTCAAAACAATTCAACATTATTCAATAGTTATGATATGGAAAATTTTTGTACATAGTGTAAGAAGAAAATGGCTGAAACAACTCTTATCAACCCAAATGGCACTTCTTCGTCCAAGTGCCGACACTGCATTTGTTGGCACACAAAAGGACACTTATGGATTGAAGGTTGCCTAAAACACTATAGATGGGCATGACATGAGATGCATTCAATACCCACCTAGCTTGCCATTTTTACCTTTTTACTTGTTGATTGTTGTACGACACTCTTTCCATAACAACAGGCGTACATACATGACTATCTCCATAACATACCGTGTACTATACGCGAGTATTGTCATTGAAACCCGCGTACATATATGTACGCGGGTTTCCCTTATAGAAACTCGCATGTCATACGCGGGTTGCCAGTATTAATACTCGCGTACGCCTCCATTCGACATTAAAAATAATAAAACATGATTAATGGAGATTTGTTAAGACTTAAACATTAACTATCTTAACTGTCTCAACCTCCTCAACCTTCGAAACTGCTCTATTTTCCTAAGTATAAATAGAGGCCTTAGGGAGGGCATTAATCAATCATACTTGGAGAGAAAAGTTATGCTGGTGGTATATCTTCAGAAGTCTTCGGAGCAGCAAAATGGTACATTGAGTTTCCTTTTTCTACGTTCAGTAGTTTTTGGGACTTGGGTAATGCATTCCTTAGCCACTTTTAGCTTCTGGTCGGATACAATTTCGGAACAAACTTGTTATCTACCTTTAGGCAGAACAAGGCTACCCACATCTCGGATCACATCCAAGAGTGGAGGAGGCGAAAGAGCCTTATAAAAGCCACTATTAAATCCCTGTTGCCTTACATCTCTAAGGACGTATCCACTTCAGGAGTGACGAAAGAAGAAGAATCCATTCTCAGGGCCCAACAATTGGATTTGATTTATTCACAATCTGTGATCTTGTATGAGATTATCCCTAAGGAACCGAGGCCTAACCACAATATGGAGAAACCTAAGCCCAAATCCCATGCCGATGGTGTGGTTGGGTCCGTAAAATCTCCCACTATAGATTATTTAGCCAAACAGCTTCATCAGTTGTCTGTCAAGCATTCTACAGTAGAGGAAGAAAAGGCTACCCCCTCCACCCAAAGTGCAAATGTTTTTGCACAAACCTCTCAGAAGGGAAATCAGCAGCCCGATGGGAATAAGAAGAGAGGAAAGAAAGGGGAGGGAAATCAAAACAAGTAGAAACCTACAAACAATGCTGATGGGGGAAATAAAGAAAAGAAAAAGGTCAAATTCTTGTGTAAGTTGTGCCATGAGGATCACCTCACTCACCTTTTTCCCCTTATGGAAAAAGCCCAGAAGCTGCTTAAATCTCAACAACCGACTGTCCTAAAGGATCCATTTCCTTAAGGGTAGAACTCTGCTTCAGCTTCTAATGTAGCAGGGGGCACTTTTGGTGCCCTTGACCCTAACTATATCAACATGGTCCGATCTTTGACTTTGCTACAAACTATGAATAAAAGTTATGAAAAAGAGACTTCTGAGAAGGGTAAGAATATAGGTGAAACTTCTAACCCTCTCACAATCGAGAAGGCTACTGAAAATATGCCTAAGATATCAAAAGGTGTCTTTAAAAAGACCTTGCATAACCCTAATGCTAGGGCTACTTCAAACTACTTCGTGGTTGAAGACTTAGCCCAAACCCCTTGTGCAATGTCAGCTTTAGAGGTGTTACAAAGTTGTCCCACCCAACAGGATGCCCTCTAAGCAGCCTTAGGTAGCATGGACTCATTGAGTCTCATGGTGAAATTTCACTTGTTTGATGTTAAAATTCGCCTACCTTACCATGTAGCCTTATCAATAGATTTCATCCATGGTGGAAAGACCATTGGAAGGGAAGTTGTTGATGAGGGTGTTTCTACATGCATTATGTCCTTGTCATATTGGAAAGTTCTTGGATTCCCAAAGCTAGTCCCGTCAAACACTCTGCTTACTGCTTTAGACGGAAGTTCATTCCATCCCCATGGTATCCTACTGGCTTTTGAGATTAAGCTGGTAGGGAAAGCTGTGTTTGTTGAGGTGGAAGTGATTGATGCACCTTTGGACTATAATTTGCTTTTGGGAAGAAGCTAGACTTATGCCATGTCCGCTATTGCGTTGGTCGTCTTTCGGGTGGTAGTTTTTCCACATGAAGGAAAGTTGGTTACTGTTGACCAACTCAATTTTACTCGAAAAGGCCACATGGAGTATAATGAATCTGTTGTGCCATTGGTTGATCAGGTGAAACCTATTGCACAGAGCTTGGGGGCTGGAATGTGTGCATCACTGATGGGCACATTTGATCTTCTAGCCACGATTAACTATATTGATTATACTAATGTGGGGAAGTCCATAGCCATGGTTGTTGATAGGATTGATCCTTGGGTTCTCCCTTCCCCCCATGAACCGGAAGTACCCTTATCGGCAGTGGAAGTGGCTTACCAAGCTATCACTCAAACCACTGTTGATCCCATTCCAGACCCACTCACAGTCTCATAGGACCTGGAAGAAGTCTATTTTCATGCTTGGGAGAAAAAATCTTTGCACTCTACGTACTTTTTAGATATGGTTTTACCTTCTGATGAAGCCATTCTAGAAGCCATGTGTGGA
Source organism: Pseudotsuga menziesii (assembly GCA_001517045.1). Taxonomy (NCBI): domain Eukaryota; kingdom Viridiplantae; phylum Streptophyta; class Pinopsida; order Pinales; family Pinaceae; genus Pseudotsuga; species Pseudotsuga menziesii. The sequence goes on from LPNX010090640.1 coordinate 61,195, forward strand.
TGTGGTAAGATCTGTGAAGATCTTCACCATCGATCCTATTTTCTTCTAGACCTAAGTAGGATAGAAAATCAAGAGTCTCATATGAGACTGTCAGATGATGTTGATACACCCATCAATACCTTACCCAGGGAAGGAATGTTTTCCAAGGGGAATATGGAAAATATTTCCACCGCTATCCCTAACAACGTCTCTATAAACCCTGATGTCATGGAAAATATACATATAGGTGCAAACTACTCTCCTGAAGAGATTGCAATCTATACGTCCTTGTTCAAGGAATTCTGCGATGTCTTTTCATAGTCATATGAGGAGATGCTAAGCATTGATCCATCGATAGTTGAACATGAGATCCGAACATACCCTGACGCTAAACATGTTCAGCAAAATTTAAGACCTGTTAACCCGCATAAAGCGGCAGCTGTGAATGATGAAGTTGAAAAGCTGTTGAAAGCTGGTTTCATTTATTCCATAGATCTGACGGAATGGGTATCCAATCCTGTTCCTATTGATAAGAAGCAAGGGACCATACACATCTGTACTGACTTCAGATATTTGAATAAAGGATGTCCTAAGGACAACTATCCCACGCCATTTATAGACTAGATTATAGATGCTTGCGTGGGAAGTGAAGTGTTCTTGTTTATGGATGGTTTCTCTAGATACAATCAAATTCAAATAAAACCGGAAGACCAACATAAAAATGCTTTCATTTGTCCTTGGTGTACCTTCACGTACAACAAAATGCCCTTCGGACTGAAAAATGCTAGGGAAACCTTTCAACAGGCAATGAAATTTTCCTTCCATGATATAAAAGCCATTGTCAAACCTTACCTTGATGATCTGCCTGCACATTCTCACAAGAGGATTGACCATCTAGATCACTTACGGTTGATATTTGAATGATGTAGATACTATAAGATCCACTTGAATCCCCACAAGTGCATGTTCTGTGTCGAGTTGCGAAGACTACTCAGATTCATTGTCTCTAATAAAGGCATCCAGGTGGATCCATTAAAATTAGAGGCCATTGTAAATCTTCCTCCTCATTCTATAAGGCAACTTCAAAGCCTGCAAGGGAAAGTCTAATTTTCTTCGATGCTTTATCGTTAACTATGCCAAGATTACCAAGGGTTTCATGCAACTGTTGAAACAGGACACCCCATTTGTATGGGATGAAATTGCACAACTCACTCTCGAGGCATTGAAAAAATCCTTGTTGTCGGCACCTTTACTACGTCCTCCAGATTACTCTAGGGATTTTATATTGTATCTGGCAGCATCTGAGTCGACCATTGGGGTAGTCCTGGTCCAGGAAAACGATAAGCTCTAGGAGCATGTCATTTACTATCTTAGTCATGCTTTAGCCGGGGCTAAACTCAGGTACTCCCACATCGATAAATTGGCCTTAACAGCTTTCTATGCTATTTAGAGGTTATGCCACTAAATTTTGATGAGGAATACAACAGTAGTGGTGGATGTGAATCATTTTTAGTATGTTTTGTCCCGATGGATTGTTGGGATCAAATTCAACAAATGGATAGTCATTCTCCAAGAGTTTGACTTGGATTTCCAGTCCACTAAGTCTAAAAAGTCCTTAGCTTTTGCTAAGCTTATAGCCAAATTTCCAATGGAAGAAGATGTAGTGGTTGAGGATGACTCATTCCCAGATGAGCATATCTTCTTGATAGTCACCTCTGACCCCTGTTATGGAGATATACTTATTTATCTCTAGACTTCGAAGTATCCTGCAGCTTTCTTGTGGGAAGAACGATGTAAATTACGCCTTCATGCTAAGAACAACCTCATTATAGGAGATACTTTATATCGAAGAGAGGCAGATTCAATTTTGCTTCGATGTCTTACCCATAAGGAAGCATAGATTGTCCTAGATGATTCCCATAGTGGAGTGTGTGGGGGTCATTTATCTGGGTTAGCAACGGCCCAAAAGATACTATGTTTCGATTTTTTCTGGCCCATAATCTTCAAAGATTGTGTGGAAATGGTTAAGCACTGTCATCCCTGTCAGCTTTACACCAGAAAAATGTAGTCACATCCTGCTCCATTGTTTCCCATTGTCTCGGTGGACCCCTTCATGAAATGGGGGATTGATTATGTGACATGCAACCCAACCTCGGCTGGGGGGCACAAATATATCATTGTCGCTATGGAATATTTTATGAAATGGGTAGAGGCAATGGCCACCTTTAAAGCCGACGGGGAAACAATAGCTTTCTTCATATTCAATCAGATTATAGCATGGTTTGGTATACCCAATGTGATTTTCACTGACCATGGTAGTCAATTTAAAAACTGCATGATGATGGAACTGACCACTATGCTTGGATTCAGACAAGAGCATTCATCTTCGTATTATCCTCAAGCAAATGGTTAGGTTGATGCTATTAACAAGACTTTGAAGAATATCCTTGTTGACGGGCATAGATGACTATGCACGTAATGGGGGAAGACAACCCAGACCGGGATCCTTAAAGCAGGCTCCAAGCTGTTTGGGATGGTTGTTCCCGACAGGTTTAAAGGCTCTGTTAGCCTGAAAGTCAAACTAAAGAAAAATCTAATAGATAGAGCTAACACTACTGACTATTTATCAGATATATACCTATCTCTGTACAAATTAATAAATGTTATTAATTACAGTATTAATCAACTAAGTTAAATCAGTTTATATTACAAAGATAAAATTTATAACAAATAACATACTCGATCAATTACAAAGATACATTATATACACCTGTACATTAATCAGGAATAAAAGAATAATTTGAATATGACATAAATATAAACATCTAATTCAAATAGATTTTTTAACAATATAATTAACAGAAAAATAAAATATATTATTCTAACCTAAATCCTATCCTGATCAAGAGCAATAAAATATTTAACCTGATATCAGATCTACCAATGAAACTATTGCATTAATAATCCTGATAATAATCAAAATAAATTCTGAAATTAACAAGATCATACAATAGGTGCATATATCACATATGATATGATGTGGAACATCAGTAAATCGAAATCAGTACCAGTCGACAATTATATAACATATATTTGCATAATTCTTAAAAGAAATCATATCAAACATAAATAATATGGAAAAATTAAACAACAAGACTAAGCGATACAGTACACACATATACAAAGTAAAAATACTGTAAAAATATGTAAGTATCACCAGTTTAACAATCTGTAGCTGCTGACAGCGAACTGTCTTGAGTCACAGGGAAATCAAACAATAGTCTTGTCCCTTTTCTTCTCCAAACTATCGACCCCCCATCCCACATGCTATCTCCCCTTTAAATACATGTAATCTCCAAAGATAAACAGTCCTAAGAACTAGAGATAGCAAAAACAAAATATTTAACCGATTTCCCTTAAAAATGACAAGTAGGACATGTCATTTTTCTATATACGTGGAAATACCTAGAAATGGTAAAGATTCTATCCATAAATATCGAAAACATCAACGATGAAATAACACCTGGAAGACCTGAAAATCGATTTGTTCCGATCATGTGGGGATCACCTAAAAAAAGACAGCTATCAAAATCCGAGCAAGAACAGCAACCATATCGCCTGCGATACAACACATAAAAATGATATAATTAACACACATACAAAAATTGAAATGACAAAACTATATAATAAACAAAAATAAAACAAGCCAATACCTGTACAGAAATAACCTGATCATTAATCCATCATAACTTCAAAATTTGAAACCGATAGCAAATATACCCAAAACATCACAATTTTACAGGAGCGTTGAAGACTTGGATGTTCACACCACTCGATTGACTCTGCGACTGACCCTTAAACTGCATAAGCGCAACTTGAGCATTAAGCTCCCGTACCTTTTCTTCGTTCTTATCATTCTCATTCTGTAATTTAAGAACCCTTATAATCAGCTTGTTCTTGTGATTTTTTAAACGCAAGAGATACTTATCACTCGAGTCTACTTTCTCCTTTAACTTAAGATTATCGGCCTTCATTAAATCGCGATTAGCTATTACCTCATTCACCCTTTCTTCCATCCTGCGTATCTTGTCTAAGAGACAATTAACAAACAACGGGTGCATCATATCCCCAACGTCATGAAAAACAGATGAGCTTGTCTCTACAGACTTCTCTTTAGCTGGAAGGTCAATAATAGGGTCAGGATGAACATCTTTATCAAACGCGGGAGAACCATCCTCGACAGGATTCGAGGTAGATTGAGGACCAACATTATGATCATCCACAGGAAAAATGGGGTTACTTTCATCATCGTCGATAACGACAGTCTCGACACGAATAGCATCATTCACCGGTGGCTTAACAATATTACCTCTAGCCATAGTCCTAGTAAATCTTCCTATCATTTTAGCTCTTGACCTGTTATTTCCCTGATTGCATGTTTTATCAACACTATTCTTTGGTGTAACTGGTGACAAAGTTGAATATTTCCTCATTCTTTTAGAAACCAGAGGGGTACCCGGGCTTCTTACTGGAGTGGACACAGGGTCGCGACAAGCTTCGGGGCTCATACGGCCGGTAGGGTTTAACAGAGGCTCTCATAAAGGAGGAATTGAAACATGATTCGGCTCTTGGTTCCCGTTGCAATCCTCAGGGCTGTCAAAATGATAGTGGTAGAAGGCTTAAAAAGGATTGGACTCAATGAATTCATCCCAGGACCGATTTGACTTCGACAGCTCCCTCTCAATCAACATACGGACTAAGCCATGGTGAAAAAGACTCTGACTAACATGCTTAGGACCCTTCCTAATTGCAGAGGACATTTTAAACAAACTTCGCACAAGGTAATAAGGTAAGTTCAGCGGGAAACCTATGAATGCAGGAATCAACCTAAGATGGTAAACGTAAGCAGAGGAAAGCCGACCTTCACAGGTCACGTACCTATGCAGTAAATCCAGGACCGGGGCGCCATTCCTTTTTGAAGTATCTGCATGCTACTCTAGTTCGGAAGGATACCTCTTGATAGGGGTTTTTAAGTAATTGTCGCCATTCAGTAATGTCCATCCTCTTATATTTAAACCACCTCTCGCCTGTCAGTGACAGACTAGTGGAAAGCGCCACTGATCGCTCGTCCACCCGAAAATGGAGATCACCCACTTCTTCCTGAAAATAAATCAAGGAGACAGCGAACACCCTTGTGACTTCAGCGTTCGAATCAGATAATTTACTGACAAATGGAAGCCATACAATAGCCTTGACCTTTGCTAACAGCTCAGGGTTCAAATCCAGCAATTTCATTTCACAAGGCTTGACCCTCACCACTGGCTCCATGGCTGACTGTGTCAAGGCACGTAACCGCACACAAAACAAATACCACAACTTGGGACAAGACAGCGAACCAGATAGTGAGCACTCAGGATGCAGACCGAGGAAGAAATACAAGCAATGGAACCCTATGCATTCATAAACAAACTGTAACATGATCGGACGCAAACTATAACCTTGTAAGCCCGATATGGACGGAGGAATTATTGCTCAGAAAGGTAATCGAGTAATGAGGAATGATGGTCGAAGACTCCAGATAACTCATGTTATCATTATTTATCCGGCGTTAATGATATACAACCCTTCGCTGTACACGAAACAGGTGTTCCATTAACCGATAGCCACGATGGAGGACAAGTACTGGGACATAAATGTGATAGACAGAGCTCAGTACCAATGTAATGATACCATATCGACTTCGTACTAGGTTGATCGAATTCAGAGGCGATGGCAGAGGTCATAAAAGCCACAAGGATAAAACCTGTGAAGATCAATGCATAAACCTTATAGTATAATAATGTTAGACCCCGAAGGTGGCGAGCACGTGATAATAATACAAACCATCACGTCGAAACCAGACTTTGCAATATAAACCATATCATAAAGATCAACATAAACAATTATGGTAATATCAACTATGGTTTGTAAACTTAGGATATGGCACGTAAAACATTTGGTTTTAGACACTCTAGGCTTTACCAAAGTTATAACAAACCGCCCATGCATGACCATTAATCAACCTTGAAATAAAATCTATGGTAATGCGAGAAATCAATCATTCCAATATCTCAACCTTATCAATAATTATAGTAACAAAACCAAATAATAAAATCAATTGATAATGTTTTGGCTAAGATTTCAAGATTAGGTTATGATAAAAGATATGAGAATTATTAATACTTCTCCTTTAAATTTTAAGTGTAAATTAATAATAACTCGATAATGGAGATTTTGTCATATAACCTATGGTTTGCAAAGGCTGCTTAAAAAACATAAAATTTCACTGATTCAGTAGCTCACAGAATCTCATTGTTTCAGCAGCTGGTGATTCATTAGATTTGCTTTCGGAAATTCGAACATTTCATCAAACAAAATAGGATTTTGTTTGATGAAATAATGTTTTTTAAGGCTGTTGGGCAGGGGCACAACAGATGGCGACTGACTGGGCGAAACAGTTATCTCTACTTTTTAACCTGAAACCATGCAAACAAAGAAATTAAATCCTTCATATAAGCCATAATACAGAGATTGCTATTTTAACATCTTAAACAGATTCAAGCATTTCACAGCTCTAAAAATTACCAGAAAATTACAGTTTTAGTCATTTATCTGATGAAAATCAGGTTTCTAACAAAAATCAGTCCTTAAGGAGTAAGACAGTAAATGACTTAGTATTAAAGAATAAAATCTCAATACCACAAGCATGGCCCTGCTTCCAGCAGGCATCCATAGCCTCAACAGGGTTGCTTCAAAACCCAAAGAATGCCAGTATCCCATCTGCTAGTTATAAATATACAATTCAGGTTGGGGTGGACTGTTACCATTATTTTCTTTTTAATTTTATTAGTCATGAAGGCCATGGTTCAGGCTTGGTAACCAGATAGTAACCATGTCAGTCACCAGTCTGCACTACAGTAAAATCAACTGGCTCGTGATGAGACCTTTCATCCCTCAGGGTTTTCTGTCCAATGGTCATTGTCCAGGCTTGGTGACCGGAGACGACAATGTCACTGAATGAAAAACTATGATCCTGAATAGATCAGCTCGTTATGAGACCTTCTGTCCTTCAGATTGTTTTTTGCAAATATTCAAGTCCATCCTTGTCCAGAACGTAATTATCATTAATCTCAAATGAGATTATCTTAGCAGATGGGGAGGCAAATCTGATCCTCTTTACGAGAAGGGATGGCGTAAAAGATTTAAATAGATAACTTTACCAAGTACTTCCCTACTCCCTTTGGGAAAATCTTTGCAGAGACTGATATAATTAATTAATATTAACATGGTTTAAGAGTCTCTGGTAAAATCTAAAGCAATGAAAAACTATTCCTTGTTCAAGAAGTAAGATAGTATGACAGTTTTCAGGACAGTAATATCTTTGTGCATGATTTACAGATCAATTACAGAATTTGAAATCAGTCATCAGTTTGAGGTTTGATAAATTGATCAGACTCACAACACGTAAATAAAACAGCAAATAAATATGGGAAAATATAAACAAATAAAAAAGAAAGCGAAACAAAATCCATCAAGCAAGCACACCACATGAGCTATATACAGGATAATCCCTTGAGGGGGATCAACAAAAATATATCTTAATCAGGTGACCATTCACTGGAAGGTTGTCAATGTCACCTTCCAATGTTTGCAACCTGAAAGTGCTAGGACCAAGTTTTTCTGTAATAATAAATGGTCCCAGCCACAGGCATTGGAGCTTCGTGTGTTTTCCTTTATCTTCGTGCTCCTTGTCCCATTTCAGGACTAGGTCACCTACTTCCAAATCCCGACTGACTGATTTTCTGAGGTCAAACCAACGCTTCATGGTATGCTGGTGTTTATCAAACTTTTTCCTAGACAACTCCCTATCTTCCTCCAGTTTATGCAAGGTGTTGATTCGATGCTCCATGGCAGAACATGGTGTCTCCTGCACTGACTGGGAGAGTTGTAAAGAGGGTAAAAATAAATGAGGAGGCAAAATAGCTTCCTTGCCCTATACGAGGAAAAAGGGAGAGTTTCCTATAGTAGCTTTGGGAGTCACTCTGTCAGCCCACAAGGCATTCCATAAGGCGTTATGCCAATTCCTGTGATGATTTACCACCGTACGTTTCAGAATCTTGATTAAATTTTTATTAGAAGATTCCGCTAACCCGTTATCCTGGGGATAATAATTAGTTGAATACTTTAATTTTATTCCCTTTTCCAATGCATACTCAGTTAACTTAACAGAAGAAAAATAAGTTGCATTGTCAAAAATCAAAGATTCAGGAACACCGAATCTGGTGATAATAAAAGAATCAAGGAATGATATCACCTGTTCCGAATTAACTACTCCCAAGGGGATGGCTTCAACCCATCTAGTGAAGTAGTCTGTGGCTGTCAAAATGTATTTATGCTGCTGCGAAGAAGCTGGTGTGATTGGGCCAACAATATCCAGACCCCATTGCTGAAATGGGACCTCGATAATAACCGGCTGGAGTGGTAACGCTGCCTTCTCCAGTCTGCCTCCTGCTCTCTGACACTCCTGACACTTCCTGGCGAAAGCATATGCATCTTTGAACAAGGTGGGCCAGTAGTAACCAGCTTTAAGTATCTTATGTGCAGTGGTCTCTCCGCCAAAGTGTCCTCTGGCTGGTCCTGCATGTAGTTGAGATAACACATTATCAGCCTCATTTCTTTCTAGACAACGGAGGAGAACTCCTTCTAAATTCTTTCTAAACAAAATGTTATCAATCAACTGATAAGGGGCAGATCTCAATCTCAAAGCCCTTTTATTACATGGGTCTAAATGATCAGGAGCATTCCCATGCAATAAAAAAAACTTAATATCATTATACCAAGAATCAGGAGGAGTGGAGATTGGAAAAACTTCCCTTTCGAACAAAGAAGGTTCGCTAAAGAAGTGCAGATCAGATTCAGAATTGTTCAAAGATCCAGCTGCTAGCTTTCAGAGTCCTTGTCCCCTGACAATTTTTAAAGGTTTTATTTCCAGGTCATATTCCTGAAGTGCTGTGACCCAATGTGCTCATTTTTCACCAAGATCCTTTTGTACCAAGAGATTTCTAACTGCAGAATATGGTACAATGACTTTGGTGTGGGACTTCAGCAAGTAAGGCCTGAAATGTTTGACAGATTTGAAAACAGCGAAAGCTTGCTTGTCTACTTCTGGATAGTTCAACTCTGCCCCGTTCAAACCAGAACTTGTAAAAGCGATAGGAGCTTCATTATTTTCCTGGTTTTTCTGTGTCAAAACAGCAGCATATGACGAATCAGAAGCAAATGTATACAAAATGAAAGGTTTGGAAAAATCTGGGCTAGTTAGAGTAGGAGCTTCAGCAATAGCTTTTAATATGTCATGAAAAGATTGCTTCTCATCAGTAGACCATTTAAAATCAGCATCTTTCTTGATCATTTTTTGAAGCGGCCTAACAATTTCCGTGAACCCATGAATAAATCTAGAAACAAAATTTATCTTCCCAAGAAACGACTGCATAGACTTCTTTGAGTGAGGCATCAAAATCTGTGATATAGCACGGGTACGTTCTGGGTCAATATTGATGCCTTGTTTAGAAACAACAAAACCTAGTAACTTACCTTCTGTGACTGAAAAGATAGATTTCTTAGGATTTAGATAAATTCCATACTTCCTGCAACACTCAAAAACTCTCCTGAGATGAGTTAAATGATCAGTTCTGTTTTTTGAAAAGACGGTAATATCATCAAGATAAATAATGACAAACTTACCGATCAGTCCTCTGAAGGCGATATCCATTGCCCTCTGAAATGTTGCTTCGGAATTTATTAAACCAAATGACATCTTTCTATAGGCATATGTTCCCCAAGGAGTCCTAAAGGTTGTTTTCAACTGGTCAGCTTTGGATACTAACACTTGGTTGTACCCTAAAAATCCATCTAGAAGTGAAAACATTTTGGATCCAGAGACCTGTTGCAATATTTTCTCCATTGGAGGAATAGGATAATTGTCCTTGTCCGAAACTTTATTCAGGTTTCGGAAGTCGACGCATAACCTGATATCACCATTTTTCTTTCCAACGGGGACAATATTTTCCACCCACTGTGCATGCCGAATCGGGAAAATTATTCTGGCGGCAAGGAGTTTATTTAGCTCCTTCTTGACAGCTGGTTCTAGGCTAGGATGCATTTTCCTCAATTTCTGTTGAAAAGGTTTAGCCTCTGGTTTCATAGGAATGACATGTTGCATTATATTAGGATTGAATGTCTTAAGATCCTCGTAAGTCCATGCAAAAATGTCTTTAAACTCATTAAAGAGTCTTATAAAGGCTGTTTTTTCCTGGGGAGTACACGTACTACCTAGATTTACACATTGAGGGTTATGTTCAGTGCCTAGATTTACAATGTCAGATTGCATGATGGAGCTGTTAGTTTTACAGTTCCTTACAGCTTTAAATTTATCCTTCAAGTCATAGAATTTCTCAAGTTTGATTACTGATCTGGGAAGAGTACTAACCTAATTGAGAGATTCCTGAATTGAGCAAGGCTTATGGATTACCGCAAAATTATATAGATCCTCATCGTGAGTCATTTCGTCAATGACCGCATCTTTAAAAGTATCCTTCAAAGTCAGAAAATCGATCAACTGCTCGTCGTTATTGAAGACTCTCCAATTTGCTATGATGTCAGGTATAGAAGGTATGAAAAGCAATTCAACCGAGAAAGAATCAGTAAGCATTCCTTCAGATGGAATTAACCTTGAAGCCACATTAGATAAAATATCAGCTTCCTGATTTAGATAATGAGGGATGGAACTTATGTTAAAGGCTTCAAATGCTAATAGTAAATTCCATACCTCTGCCTGATAATTTCTTAGGTGTCCAGCAATGCAATGTATAGTGTTACGTACCTATCTAACAATTATCTCAGAGTCCCCTAACACTACCAAAGCTTTGGCTCCCAGGTCAATTGCGTTTTTCAGCCCTTGAATCAGAGCTTCGTATTCAGCCATGTTGTTGGTGCATTCGAATTCTAACCTGCAAGCTATGAAATACCTTTTTCCATAGGGGTCTATCAGCAAGCAACCTACACCAGCCCCTTCTTTTGATTTAGATTCGTCAAAATATAAAGACCAGAGACCATTGTTCAGATCTAAGTGTACCGCATTTGGGACTGGAATTTCATCTGGAGCTTGCGAAAAATGGCAAATTTCAGACTGCTGTTCTGTACCTGTTATTTATGAAGTTTCAGCTTCAAAGTCCCCAAAGAAAGAATATACCATATAGTTGACCATTATGGTATCGGTGAATAATACCGGTTCATTCGAATCATCCAATTCGATGACGGTATGCTTCATGTAGCGTTCCCGATCAACTCTAATTTTATTCAAGCGACCATTATGAGATATCCATAGGTGTGACCAATAAGTAGCAAAATATCCCTTTAGTTTCTCAGACCAATCTCTGCTGAGAAATAGACCATATGCTTCTGGGATGTCTGCTACAATTATATCAATAATAAAATGGACTTGAGGATTCGAAGCTAGCCTTATCAGTACCTCTTTCAACTTACCTATTACTTTTACGTTTGAATGATCAAGCTGTACAATACTTGTATCACAGGGCATAGGGACAGCATTAAGTTTTTTACATATAGAGTATGGTATAACATTCTTCGAGGCCCCTGAGTCTATCATACAGTTGTGCACTTTACGATTGCATATTTCAAACGTAAGTAAAAAAGGCGGAGTTGAAGAATCAGATTTCTTGCCTATGGATGATGCATTGACTGAAGATTTTGTTGGGTTATCTTTAGTGTTAGCAGAGCTGTTTTGACTTGAAGGATTTTTTCCACTTTTATTTGGGGATGCCCCTTGCATCATTTTATCCCTAATCACTGGTAACTTAAGTAGTTCATAGATAGAGATATTGGCCCTGATTTTCTTTAAATCTTCAATCAGATCGTATTCCAAATCAAGAGAGGGTGCAGATTTACTATTTGCAGATTGGGTTTTTGTTTGAGCAGCTGAACTATTATCTGTAGTAGTTGTAGAAGGTTCCCCTAAAGGCTGATATTTCTTGCTTCTAGTGTTATATTGATGCTGGTTTACATTGACAACACCTATATCTTCATCATCAGTCAATTCTGAAGTATCCCAGAAATGGCTGATAACTTGAGGAGGTTTATCTTCAGTGTCATTATCTTTGTCTTGGGTACCTTCAGAACTCTGTCCTGAAGATTGAGTTTCATTTTCAGCTGATGTTTCTAGACCTAAAAATAATAGCTTGAGGAAACTGTTAATTTCATCAACACTATTAGCTTCAGAGGGTGGAGTCTGTCTAGGAGCTGTATTTGGGAATGGCCTTCTGAAAGGTTGTCTAGGTGGTTCTTTAGGAGGAGTGTTTTTAGAAGTGCCTTTCTTTAAATCAATGATTTCATTAGATAGTTTTTTAATAACTCTTTGGAGGCTATCTAGTTCTAATTAATCCTGAACTTTTTTCTCAGGGTTTGTGTTCTTGGTAGGACTGTCAGTCTTCTTACGAGAAGAAGATGCAGAATCTGTGTCTACTCTAGGATTCGCTTTTATGGCAGACATATCTTTCTCAACCTTAATTGCTTCTTCAAAATTTTCAGCAAGGGTAAGTTTGGCTTTTTGTCTGACAAACATGGCCATCGACACAGGAAAGGCTGAAGTGTAAAATTCAATAGTGACATCCTTAGCTGGCCTTGAAGCAGCAGGGATCCTATTTCTTAGAGTAAGGAATCGCTGGTTGAAATCTTTGACCTTTTCCTTGGTTTCCATGCGAATTCTAGACAATTCTAGCACCAAGGCAGCTGGAGTCTTGTCATCTCCAAACTTGTTCATGAAAGCAAGGTCGAATTCGTTCCAGCTGCTAATAGAACCAGCCGTAACCAAAAAATACCATGTCGATGCTTTACCCTCAAATGTATAAGGGAAAAGCCGACAAACTACATCTTCATGTTCAACATCCAAGAGCCGAACTGCCAACATAAACTTCTTGACATGATCTTCCACTGGCTCTTTCAAATCAGGGTTGAACTTGGGTAATAACTTCTCAGGATGCTTAGGTAACAGGTGTTGATCGCCTGGGACAGCCACGACATCCTGAGCTAACCATGGCATATTAGCATTAGGGTTTGGGGGATTTACACCTGCCATGTTTCTTGGAGTTGGAGGCAGCGAAGGCGGTGTTTGATGAATGTGAGGAGGTGAATGAGGTGGTGATGGTGGTTGACTAGCCCCTCCTAAAGCAGATGGTCCTGAAGAAGATGAAGGCTATTGGCGCCTATCTGTTATAGCGGATTTCGCCACACTAGGTGAATCACACATTGTATGGCCTTCCCCTGTCCCGCTGCAGACTCATTAGCCCCTATGGAGCACTTTTTGTCTTTTGATGTATCCTTGACCATCCCTAAAAACATAAGAAAAATGATATACGCGGCCTTTTCCCCGATAACCGCGTACATACGGGGATATTCCCTCTATAGTCGCGTACATCGGGATGTGTACATAATCCAAAATCCTTTGGAGCGTTCCTTGACTTGGATCCGACTCATATGACTCCTGGCCTTCCATATGCCTTGAGATCGCACGAATTTGACCTTTCAGTATCCATTTGAAAAGCTATATAAGGAACCCATTGAGACATTGAAAGCATAAGAGAGAATTGAGAGTAACGAGACTATAGTCCATTGTTGCCAGAACTTATGCTTGAGTCTGCATCCCTTTGTCCCTTGGAGCACTGTTGTGTTCTTACCAAGCTTGCCTTTTTCTAGTAAGCTTGGTATCGAAGTGATGGAGGATTGAGGTGGTGGAGGCCCAAGTGGGGGATTCAGTTTCTCCGGTTCGCAGACGTGCCGTCAGAGGTTGTCACTTGTAATCTCTGATTCATATTAATAGAAATATCTTTTCCTGTCTAGTAATGTGTATTTGAATGAATATTGTATCCATTGGAATATGTCAAATGCTTATACATTATTGATTATATATGCTAGAATAGATCTAACACCATGAAATATAGTATGCTTGTATTGTTTACTTGTTGTTGAGGACATGCTATAACAATTCAAGATGAAGATTGGAAAGCTCAACGGGTATCTACTTCAACCATCCGGAATAAGGTATGAGGTTCGATCCTTTAGTGTTAGATGTTTTTATTTCTATTGCATATTGGGAAAGATTGATTTCTGGAGTCTAGCTGTCTGTTGTGGTACCCCAAGCCATAGGAATTTCTCTCCATAACAGAATTGGCGACTCTGTTGGGGAGTTCCTAGTAATTGTCCTTTGGGGGTTGATCTCTTGGCATTCAATATATTTGAATTGCTCTCTCTCTCTTGTTTCTGTGTCGGGTATGGGGGCATGTATGCATGGTAGAGCCTGATTGGTGTGAATTTAGTCTTAGCCTGTCTGTTTACCTTGAATTTGTACATATTTTTCTTCCTATACGCGGGTTTGTCACTTACAGTCGCATATACACATGGGTTCCCCTGGGATTTCTGTGTATACACGTGGGTTCACTGTGCACAGTCGCGTATACCTTGGTTTTTACCTTTTTGTGGAAGATAGTGGATTGCTGGGTGAATGTTGTTAGTTGCTGAGTCTCCTTTGGCACTGCCTGAGTCTGTTAATACCTCTGTTTCTGACCAGAAACGTTTTTTTAGCCTAAATTTTTTCTTTTAGGAAAGTTCTTGTCATGGCATCTTTGATTTTTTGTTTGAGATTAGTGCATTAGAGTCCCTTTGCCTTAGTGCTTTGCTGGAATGCTGTTTATGTGTGCTTGCAGAGTTTGGGGTGGGTAGAATCATTCTTTTGCTTTTTGTATCTCTTTATTTTCAAAAAATCCAAAACATTTGCTTATCATCATGCATTGCATTTTGCATTTTGCATTGTACTTGCATTAGATCTATATTTGCTTTGGAGTAATAGTTAGAATTTCATATAGGGAAATTTGCATTCAGAATTTGAAGAAGAAATTGTGCATTGACGTAGTACGCATACCCTGTTTTCATGGACACAATCCATTTGCATTGATTGTTAGGTGTGCATTTTACTTCTTGTTGCGTCATAACACCATTAGTTGCACGACCATATCCTATTTTTGAGTAATAAAGCCAACTAAAATCAACACTAAATAAAATGAATTACACTCTTTTCTTTTCTAGGGTGCACCAACAAGCTTAGGTTTTAGGATCTTGGAATAGTTCATTGAAAGTTAATTCTTCAAGATCACTAAACGATAACAACTAGGTGTCTATCCAGGGAGTGTGTGAAATCCTTGGTATAACCAGCGTTCTCAGGAAGCTCCTCTCAAAAGCGAGTCAAGCACTAGGCAGTGTGAGCGGTTGTTGATTGGGATAACCCCTGGTCGAGAACTGTGTAGCACCGGCGATATAGCCAGGATTGTATTCGTATCTGGGGGCTCTTTCAGGAGTTTCGGGCTTTTCTACCCTACCCATATGGTCAATCCCACCTGCGACTGTCCGCTTGAGCGTTGATTATATTGAGGTGAACTTAGTGACCTTACCTAGGATATCGAGGGGGTATGTGTAGAGGTTATTCTACATGTGTCCCAGCCAGGTTGGGGTCAGACAGTACAGTCGCTTTACGCGTTGAAGCTAAGGGCCACAATAATTGGTTTCGAACCTCCGCTTGTGGTGACAAGGGCCTCTCAAGCCTCTCCTAGGCGAGACATACCGGCGACATTCGGGAGCTCACTTATCTAGCCCTTGTTTTCTTTCTTTTGAATTTAGATTTTATAGTGATTGCTCTGTGCACTCTAGTTGACCTAGGGTTGACGCAAATAGAGAGTATTTGCTTTTTGTTGAGTCATTGTGGATTCAGGTACGGTTCCGTGCCATTCTCGTTGGTTAGCAGGACTTCCGCCTTCCACTTCTCCTCCTCCTTTGGGAGAGGGGCCTAGACTGTCCAGGAGGACTATGTCACACACTGATTCACACACCATGGAGGATCATTCAGAGACTATTCCTAAACCACCTCCTCCCATTCGTATTGACGATGGGGAACTTACTCCTACATACGATCCTTCACCTGACCTAGCTGAGTTTGGTCATGTGATTTACCAGATAGGATCTTTGCATAATAGACCTACTCACCCTAGGGCTGATTCCCCATTGAAACGTTACTGGTATGGAATGATGGAAGATGCCGAGACTCACTTTGACCCTCCTAGTACTAGCTATGGTAGTTATGCTACGACTGGTTTTCCTATGCACGATTTGACATTTCATGTTGAATCCGATTTTGAGCCTAGCACTATGCCTGGGGGAAATCCCATGCCTTACCTTGCAGAGAGGTTTGGGAGTACTAGTCACATTGCACCTTCCATCCCAGTGGTGGAAGCTCCATCTTATATACCTCCTAGGCCTAGAGTTAGTGATCCGATAGGGATACCAGGTTCTAGATGAGTGATGATAGGCACTAGTACATTTCTTCTTACAGAGATTCCTTCATCCTCGCTTCCAAGTTCTTCGAATGTAAACCTCTCCACCTTACTCTCATGGTCCTTCGAGTCAGCACGTAGCTACGAGTCAGATCCATACTGTGAAGCCTACATACCACCCGTGGTTTCGGGAGGTTATGTTCATGTTCCTAGAGGTCAGATTGCTACTTCCACGACATATATCCCTACTTTCGGTATGTATATTCCTACTTTCAGAATGTATATCCCTACCTATGGAGTGTCTCATGGGACATCAAAAGCGGTGACCTATGGACCCTATTATGGGACGCAGTATGGACAGGTCTCTTCACCTTACGGAGGCTGGTATTCACAACCTACTTACTCTCCTAACTATGGATTTGTAGCTCCTACTAGTCAAGGTCCACCTCATTATGGTACTTCCACGCCACCCTATACGGGTCATATAGGAGGAGGTCACTATGGCCAAGGTCATGGTGGTAATCAATCCTATATGAACCAGGGAGTGGTCCCTAGACCTCATCATCCTAGGCTCCCTTTCCTCGCGACAATCAATCTACCTGACTTATCAAGACTTATGAATGATCCTGTGGCTCATGACCCGGCTTGGCCGGCTGTCCCTACCAATATTCCTTTGGATATACCTAAGTTCGAAGGAAAACTAGGAGAGGATCTGAGTGAACACGTTACGACATTCCACCTATGGTGCTCTTCCAATTCATTGCATCAGGACTCAGTCCGTTTGAGACTATTTCAACGCACCCTTACAGGGCCTGCGGTGAAATGGTATATAGAGTTACCTAGGGGTGCCTTTACTTTGTTCGATGACCTTGCGATGACTTTCCTTAATCACTTCCAGCTACCAGTACACTATGATGTTGGTACTGAACTCTTGTCGACATTTCGGCAAGATAAAGCCACCCATATTTCTGATCATATTCAGGAGTGGCGTAGATGGAAGAGATTAATTAAAGCCTTTATACCGCCGGAGTTCCTCCTTGAGTGGTTCCTCAAGTCTTTATTGCCATATATCAAGAAAGATGTTTCCACATCCAGAGTGCAGAATGAGGAACAAGCCATCTTTAGGGCGCAGGAACTAGACTTGATCTATGCTCAGTCTGGTTTGTTATATGAGATTATACCTAACGCTCCTCATTCTAGTTTCGATCCCAAGGTCAAACCTGGACCACATGCCGACGGCATTGTGGGTAGTGCAAGTAAGAAACCTACATGTTCGGTTGTGAAACAAGTTGCTCAATTGTCAATCAACCAATCTGCCTCGGGACAAGCTACGGCTTCGTCTCAGCCTGCCCAAGCGGCGAATGTACTTGCTGTGCAATCGTCCGACCAGAAGGGTAACCAGCAACCCGGACAGAATCGAAAAAAGGGTAAAAACAACAATAATAAGAAGGGTGGGAATAAGAATGAGAATGCCAATAATAATGACAAGAACAATAAAAATGCTAGGGGGGACAAGCAAAATAAACATAAGGTTAAGTTTCCTTGCAAGCTTTGTAAGGATGATCACCTCACTTACTTGTGCCCTAGGATGGATGAAGCTTCGAAGTTCATAGCACAGGGCCCAGCTGTGTTAACGAACCCTTTACCGCATAACCAGAATATGAACTCGAAGTCCCATGATCAATCTAGTGATGAAGATCCACCTGAAACTAGTGGTCGTGGGTGCATTAATATGGTCCGTGCCGCGAAAGTTGTGATGCATGTGAAATATTATACTTCGTCACAACCCAACCGAGGCAAAGAACCTGATCCACCAAGAACCCCTTTGCGTATTGAGAAACCTGCGGATAAACCTGAGGCTGCACCTCACATTCCTAAGGGGGTACTTAAGCGTTCGGGTCATAAACCAAATGCCCAAGCCACCCAGAACTATTCAGTTGTTGAGGACTTGGGTCATACTCCTTGTGCGATGTTTGCATTGGAAGTGCTTCAGAGTTGTCCGTCGCAAAGGAAGGATTTGCTTTCTGCTCTTGGTGTGAATGGTGATGATTCTTCCTCAGTGATCAGATTTGAAACCGCAGGACATCAGCCTCGCTTGCCCTACTATGTGTCCCTTTTGGTGCATGTATAATGTCTTAATATGATCGTCAAGCACACTATGATTGACGAGGGCACTGCTGCTTCTGTGATGTCTTTGTCTTGTTGGAAGGGTCTTGGTTCTCCTGAGTTGTCAAAGTCTACGACCATGTTAACTGCTTTTGATGGGAGATTGTTTAGGCCGCACGGTATCTTTCCTTCTCTTAAAGTCCGTTTGGGAGGGAAGACCGTTGCGATAGAGGTTGAGGTGGTTGATGCACCCCTTGACTACAATCTCTTACTAGGAAGGAATTGGATGTATAGTATGCAAGCCATTGCATCTTCTGTGTTTCACGTTGTATGCTTTCCTCATAATGGGAAGATTGTAAAATTGATCAGATGGCATTCAAGAATCCGCCTGTTAGTGCATCTTCGAAAGCTTCGGTTTTGAAATTCAAACATTCCCAGTCGGCAACTGGGAGTGTGGGTGTAGGTATGTATCCGTCCCTCATGGGAACCTTTAGTTGTCCTACACCCGTCCTCATGATAGGATCTAGTTTCGATGGTGCTTCGACGTCTACGAGATCGGTTCCTTTTCACACAAGTCATATGGGAGATCCTTGGATTCTTCCTTCATCGAGTCCTTCGAGTGAGGCCATTGAGACTAGTGTGCCATTGCCTATAGTCATGATAGCTTATCAAGCGAATCTCCAGTCTACTGCAGAGCCTTGTTTTTCTTCTTCACGGATAGAGGAGGAAGACCCCTATGTGCTGCCAGCATGGGCAGTACAGTCTTCTCATGCCCACGATTTCCTTCATACCGTTTTCCCTTTAGATGAAGCGATCATCAAGGCTATGTCAGGAGTTGAGCCACCATGGGAGGAACTTCATCATAGATCATATTTCCTTCCAGAGCTTGACCTTTTGGAGCATGAGGATTATAGGGAGATTCTTAGATAGAAATTTGGTAGACCCATGGTTCCATTAAGCTCTCCTGGTCAGATGGATGATGGGAACATGGAAAACATATCGTCAACTATGCCTATCAACATTTCTCGCAACCCTAGTACAATTGAGAATGTCTACATTGGGGTGGGATGTTCCCAAGATGAGATTTGCGAGTATACCGAGCTGTTCAAGGAATTCCGTGATGTTTTTGCTTGGTCTTACGATGAGATGCCAGGGATTGACCCTCGGATTGTCGAACATGAAATTAAGACTTACCCCAATGCAAATCCTGTTAGACAGCGTTTACGCGCGGTAAATCCTAGGAAAGCACCCGCCATAAAGGTAGAGATAAAGAAGCTATTGAAAGCTGGTTTCATCTATCCCATTCCCTTGATGGAGTGGGTTTCAAACCTTGTTTCGGTGGATAAGAAGCAGGGAGAGATCCATATATGCACTGATTTCTGTGATTGAAATCGTGCCTGTCCTAAGGATAACTTCCCCACACCGTTTATAGATCAGATTTTGGATGAGTGTGCGGGTAGCGAGGTGTTCTCCTTTATGGACGTCTTTTTCGGGTATAATCAGATTCAAATTAAACCCGAGGACCAACATAAGACTGAATTTATTTGTCCTTGGGGAACATTTGCGTATCAAAAAATTCCTTTCGGCCTTAAAAATGCCGGAGCTACCTTTCAGCGGGCGATGACCTTGATTTTCCATGATCTGACGTCCATTATTGAAGTATTTTTGGATGACCTCACTGCTCATTCTCGTGTGAGGATGCGTCATTCTTATCACTTGAGATTGGTGTTCGAAAGATGGCGGAACTATGCTGTTAGATTAAACCCTCATAAGTGCATCTTTTGCGTGAAATCAGGTCGTTTGTTAGGATTTATCATTTCGAAAGAGGGTATAAGAGTCGACCCTTTAAAGGTTGAGGCAATACTTCAGTTGTCTCCCCCACGAAATATTTGTCATCTTCAGTGTTTGCAAGGCATGGCAAACTTCCTACGAAGATTTGTTGTCAATTTCACCAATTTGACTAGAGGTTTCATGCATCTCCTGAAGAAGGATACTCCCTTTGAATGGGATGAGCGAGCCCAGGAGTCCTTCGATGCACTTAAGCGAGCCCTAGCATTGGTCCCGGTGATTAGTCCTCCGGATTATAGCCGTGATTTCCTATTATATGTGGCCACATCTTTAGAGACGATTGGGATGGTTTTGGTTCAAGAGGATGAGGAGCTCCAGGAGCATGTCATATATTATCTGAGCCGAAACCTTATTGACGCAGAGATTCGGTATTCTCATGTCGAGAAGCTTGCCTTAGCTACCGTACATGTGGTGCAGCGTTTGAGACATTATATTCTCCTTCGCCAAACCTTGGTTGTTGCCCATGTCAATCCATTTCAGTTCATCCTCACACGTAGGATGATTGGGGGAAAATATAATAAATGGATTGTCATCCTGCAAGAGTTTGATCTTGAATTTGTTTCAGCAAAATTGAATAAATATTTAATCTTTGCAGAGCTCATATCGGATTTCCTGAGCGAGGCTGAGGAGTCGGTATGTGAAGATACGTTCGTTGATGAACACATTTTCTTAATATCAACGGCTGACCCATGGTACGGAGATATCATAGTATATTTGCAAACGCAGAGGACCCCTACTCACCTCTTGCGAGATGAGCGACGTCGATTACGTCACGTTTCCAAGAACTACCTCATAGTGGACAATACTTTGTACCGCCGTGGAGTAGATTCCCTTTTACGACGTTGTTTAACTCATGATGAGGCTGAGGTAGTGCTTAATGATTTCCACGGAGGGGCGTGTGGTGGTCATTTATCTGGGCTTTCTACAGCTCAAAATATTTTGAGAGCAGGATATTTTTGGCCGTCGATCTTCAAGGATTGTATTGAAGTGGTCAAGAGGTGCCACCCTTGCCAGGTGTTCGCACATAACATGCGCTCGAAGCCTGCCCCGTTACACCCTATTATCACCACCAGTCCCTTCACCAAATGGGGGCTATATTTTATGGATTGCAACCCAGCTTCAGCTGGGGGGCACCATCATATCATAGTGGCTGTCGATTACTTCACGAAATTGGCTGAGGCAATGCCTACAGTAAAATCTGAGGATGAGACAGCCACTCACTTCGTATTCAACCAAATTATTTCTAGGTTCGGGATTCCGAGAGAGCTTGTCACTGACCATGGCTCACACTTTCAGAACGATATGATGGAAGAGTTGGCATCCAAGTTAGGGTATAAGCAAGAGCACTCCTCTTCTTACTATCCTCAAGCGAATGGACAGGTTGAAGCTGTGAATAAATCACTTAAGTCCATTCTCCAACGAACCATCGCATAAAGCAAGATGAATTGGCATATTATGTTGTACCCTGCTTTGTGGGCATATCGAACCGCGGTAAAGACTGCCACTGGTTTTTCTCCATATCAACTTGTTCATGGAGTGGAGTCGATATTGCCGGTTGAATGCGAGATTCCTTCATTGAAGTTAGCCGTGGAACTCTTACCAGACACTTCACCTTTGGAGGAGCATTTGGTTCACCTTGAGGAACTCAATGAGCAGCGTAGAGATGCCTTGGTGACTCTAGAGGTTAATAAGCGTCGCGTAAAGGCCCAATACGATAAGTCTGTCCATCCAATAGTGTTTAGTGAGGGAGACTTGGTCCTTTTGTGGGATCAATCGAAAGAACCCTTGGGGGAAGGAAAGTTCAATCCTATGTGGCGTGGTCCTTATGTGGTCAAGCGTGTGTTAGAGAAGGGTGCCTACGAGTTAGTGGATTATGAAGGGACAGTCTTGGTGGAGCCTAGAAATAGGCTCTATCTTAAAAAATACTATGCATGATCTTTAGCCAAGGTTGTTTGTTGTATATTATTGTACAGCTTTTTTGCATAGTTAGATCTTGTTTATCGTGATCGGGTTTGTGATTAGTTTCCATTTCTTGTGGCAGATGTCAATGTAATCTTCCACCTACATAGGATTCGCGGATGGTGCAAGCCGTCACACTCAACACTCAGCCTCAGCTGCTTGGGTGATTTATACTCCTATGGGTCATGTACTGTCTTCAGGAGGTGTATGTCTACGACCATCTTCCAACAATGTTGCTGAATATAGTGCCGTTATCGAGCTTCTACGGGATGCCATTTCGCATGGTGTTCTCTCTCTTGAGGTACGTCTTGATTCAGAGTTAGTAGTGTCACAGCTCAATGGTTTGTACCATGTTAAAGATTTGACGTTATTGAGGATATTCTTACGTGTGAGATTGCTAGAACGAAAATTTGAGAATATAACATATATACACATTCCAAGAAATTATAATCAAATTGCTGACTCATATGCTAACTATGTGTTAGATTGGCATTTGTTTCATTCATCATAAATTAATCATAAACACAATTTTTACACATTTAAATAAATAAACCGATCACCATAAAAAAAAATTATATATATAAAAAATGTGGTAATACATAATGTCATGATACAAAATTGGGGCTTTGAAAGCCACCATCATATACACGGTAGTACAAAATAGATACACTCCCAGGTGTCTAGTCCTGTGGAGGTGGATGAGGGTTGTGATCATGATATGTCACCACGGCTCTAGCTAGCTGCCGAAATAAACGCACCCATGTGTGTGGTACACCCACCACCTGTCTCTGCATAGCCTCAGGAAAGTCCTCGACTTGTGCCATGGAAATCATGTGAGTCAGTCGCACGAAGTTGGTATGGATGCTTTGGAGCGTTCACTCTGCATCCACACAGGTGATATCGTCTCCTCTTCCCCTCTGTCTATGACGTTGGAAGCCCTCTGGTCGCCGTGGTCCCACATCTGCACATGAATGGTAGATGTCATTATGTATTGTCACCCAAAACCATGTCTTTTTGATTCCATTAATTAAGAAAACACACAAAAATTAAATAATTCAAATTTTTTTAAAAAAAGCAAGGGTCGAGATTCGTTACCTATGTCTCCATATGCTGATCCTGGTGGTAATGGCATGTTCGGGTCCCCCCGGAAATCTATCCCTACATAAGGGTAGTCCTCTATGGCAACAATCTATCATCACCACCATGGAAAAAAGTCTGCTGGATAAGGGTTGGCCACCCTACCACCCCCCAGTCTGCGCATCGCATCTGCCCAACGTCGTTGGGCTGGATCTCGAACCCCGTGGAGAGGAACATCCACTCTAGGGCTCAATCCTAGAACATGCTCGAAGAAAAACGTGCTCAAGATACTGCTTAACCCAAAGTTTCGTATCCTACCTGCCTTGCACTCACTGAGCTGATGTTTCATGTTGCTCAGTAGGGAAGTGCTCCAGTCATAGATGGTCAGTGTCATGCACTCCACCACATAGAAAATCAGTGGCCGAGAGTCCTGATGGAGTGATGCTAAGCCTGCTATCCAGCCCAGCGTCAGTAGTATGGCCTTTAGTCCCAGTACTTGTATAGCGTTGGTGGGAACTTGGCTCCCCACCTTCTCCATCTCTGGGTAGCAGTACACAGCTATGTACTCATCGATAGTCAGCCCATGACCTAGCCCTCCTTGGGAACGAAGGTTCACCATCTCACCTCGCCGTGATAGACCTGTGATAAAGTAGATATCCTCCACCTCAATGGTGAGGGACATGCCATCTAGCCGGAAGGACTTTGAGTCTGGATCCCAATAGTTTACCAGCATCTGTAGTAGCCCTGGTTTGGCCCTCAAGCCACCTAGGCACCAAAAATTGTAGAGTCCACATCTTCTTAGAGCTTCTTGAGCCATTCTTTCAGCCCTTACTACTTCCTCTACATCACCATGCTCGCGTTCTCGCCACTCTAGCACCATCCTGCATGAGAAATTGACCAAAATGTCCATTAGATTCATGAAAATCCTTATGCATGGCATCATACGCGGCTGTTTTGAAAATAGCCGCGTATGTATGCAGTTTCCAGTCCCTTTTTCGCGTATAGCCAACCATATATGCGGAAAAATCCTCGATACCCACGTGGGCCATAGTGCTCATGTAAGATTGGCGTTTAAAAATTCATTTGACCATGAAAACTTGTAAAAATTGTATTGAAATGCGAGTAGAGAACATGAGTAAATACCTGGAAGAATCGGTTGTGAATTCCGCCGGCTGGATCTCCTGGAATTTGCAGTTGAAAATCAGAGCTCCAATGGGTAAAAGTTTCAAATGATTTCTATTTTTTACTATTTATAGAAAATTTTTCAAATATTTGAAAATTTTTACCCCATTTTCCTATAGTTTTGACCGTTTCTAACCATTTTGGACCGTTTCTGACCTAATTGGTGATGTAGAAGACCGTTTTCAGCGCCGTTTTAGCCTTTGGATTGACTCGTTCATACTGATCTCAGGTATAACATCTATACTGGCATATAGGTTAGGTTCACCACTATTTGCATTTTGCATGACCTTATGACCATGTCACTATATCCTTAGGTACGAACCCACTCTATTATGTCACGGAACCTTCTTACTGCTATAGAAGTGGCATGATATGAGTGGTAGAGCCTCACCTTACATGGGTACCCTAGTTAGCACCTTATTTGCATTTGGTGCCCATGCCGATGTTTCCCCCTTTAGGGTGTGGGAGTCCATTGTATAGTATTGCCATGACATTTAGCAATAGCTTCATACTCCTCTTGATCTTATGCTGGCCGTGACCCCCCGGACTCCCTTGTATCAAGTTG
This sequence comes from Pseudotsuga menziesii, assembly GCA_001517045.1. Lineage (NCBI taxonomy): Eukaryota > Viridiplantae > Streptophyta > Pinopsida > Pinales > Pinaceae > Pseudotsuga > Pseudotsuga menziesii. The sequence goes on from LPNX010090640.1 coordinate 86,344, forward strand.
TGGATGCATTATCATGAGCTTTTCCTATATTATTGAGCTTTATGTCAGCTCCCCTGACATTGCGTTTCAGCCATATAGCCCGAGCTTGTCTCATGTCTAGCCATGCAGAGCCTTTTCTTTATATCTTTCACAGCTTGATTCCCTTTTTACCGGGAGGGGATTTTCCCCCGAGTGTCGATATCCTACACATGTATCCTTGCATTGAGCATAGGTATGTTCCACTGCTTGGAACTAGTTTGTTTTCCCTTATGACACTCGTCTCCTCCTAGTTTGTAACTATAAAGCTAGTTTATTCCTTTTTCAAGCTTTTCAAATAACTGAAAAAGACCAAAAAAAATAAAAAAACCAAAAATCCGGACAAGAAAAGATATTATCTTTGGCAGCTGTCGAGTCGTGTCGCCTTCGAACAGAGCACTGCATATCACATCCATTGGTTGGGTTATAGTTTGACTTTAGGAGCTGTACTCGTTTATCTGATTTTTATCTCCACCGACTAGTTAAGCTTCCAGTCCCTATGGAGCCTCTATTGATGCCTCCTGTGTCATAGAGATGTCCCAGTTTGTATATCAATTCTATGCTGCCTTCATTCAGTCACCATACGCCATTATGATCTTGTTCAAAGGAAGTTGAAACCTGAGTTGGCCATTCCTCAGTTATCTTGACTTTGCATGTCGGCCATTCCCGGTACAGTTACTGGTTCATGCACCTTATGATCGAGTTCTTCCATATTATACAGCCTTGCTGAGTACCTCGTGTTGGATGATGGGGGATGCCCTAATGCCCTCCTTCCAGTGGATTTCATCCCATCGACTTCAGATCATTTATTCTGGGATTGGAGTCTAGAGTCATTTTGAGTGCCTTGAGACTTGTAGTCATCAATGGCAGGTTCTCTCGCCATCGACAGTTTTGGGAATACATCAATGTCCCCTGATCGATGGATTCTCTCAAGTGTTTGACCTCAGCACACTTATTCACACTTGTTAGTTTGCACTCTAGTACCTTGATTCCCATTTTCATTATTGGTGGGTGATCTTGCGTCTGTTAATGGTATACATCAATGACCGGTAATCAGACGATGGACTACTATGTTCGACCTCGACACCTCTATTCGCATAGTAGGACATGTACTCATAGCGGTGTGTGTAGAAGACCTTCCAGATTGGTGGCATCTACTATATGCTACCTCCTTGATCGTGCCAGTGTTCATGAGATTTCAGCTCTCGTGACTTGTTCCAGTATATGTCAGACATTTCTATCCACTATGGAGATCTTGATCTGTTATATATCTTCATCCTTTGTGGAGATCATGGTCCTTTGTAAATCTTCATCATGGAGATTCTGATCTATGTATATTGTACGTGGTGATGACCACATATGTGTTATCATGTTTCATGCCTATTCATGGCCATTGTACTCTTATGTATCTGGGACTGCTATATGTTCACAGTTATATGCAGAGTTGTACTATGGTATTATGCTGATTGGGTGGCTGGTCTTCCATTTTGGTACCTTCATCACTTCACTTCTGGGATAGACTTATAATGTATTTCGGCCATCGTATAGGCCCTTTGATCTCATACATTAGGGGGCATCTGTTATAGCAGATTTCACCACACTAGGTGAATCACACATTGTATGGCCTTCCCCTGTCCCGCTGCAGACTCATTAGCCCCTATGGACCACTTTTTGTCTTTTGATGTATCCTTGACCATCCCTAAAAACATAAGAAAAATGATATACGCGGCCTTTTCCCCGATAACCACGTACATACGCGGATATTCCCTCTATAGTCGCGTACATCGGGATGTGTACATAATCCAAAATTCTTTGGAGCGTTCCTTGACTTGGATCCGACTCATATGACTCCTGGCCTTCCATATGCCTTGAGATCGCACAGATTCGACCTTTCAGTATCCATTTGAAAAGCTATATAAGGAACCCATTGAGACATTGAAAGCATAAGAGAGAATTGAGAGTAACGAGACTATAGTCCATTGTTGCCAGAACTTATGCTTGAGTCTGCATCCCTTTGTCCCTTGGAGCACTGTTGTGTTCTTACCAAGCTTGCCTTTTTCTAGTAAGCTTGGTATCGAAGTGATGGAGGATTGAGGTGGTGGAGGCCCAAGTGGGGGATTCAGTTTCTCCGGTTCGCAGACGTGCCGTCAGAGGTTGTCACTTGTAATCTCTGATTCATATTAATAGAAATATCTTTTCCTGTCTAGTAATGTGTATTTGAATGAATATTGTATCCATTGGAATATGTCAAATGCTTATACATTATTGATTATATATGCTAGAATAGATCTAACACCATGAAATATAGTATGCTTGTATTGTTTACTTGTTGTTGAGGACATGCTATAACAATTCAAGATGAAGATTGGAAAGCTCAACGGGTATCTACTTCAACCATCCGGAATAAGGTATGAGGTTCGATCCTTTAGTGTTAGATGTTTTTATTTCTATTGCATATTGGGAAAGATTGATTTCTGGAGTCTAGCTGTCTATTGTGGTACCCTAAGCCATAGGAATTTCTCTCCGTAACACTATCAAAGGCTGTTGTATCTGAAGATCAGGGAGGGAACCTAAGGGTTGCTCCTGCTCTTCCAAAGCAGGTTCAGAATGATGAGTGCGGGGATGTGTGATCTATGGGAGAGGTAGTTCAGTGGGTTGGCGCCTAGTGAGATTCGAATATGCCCTTGTTAGGATCCTCCGAGATTCATTTATTGCTTGCTCGTATTGGTCAATTTCTTCAGGTAGGTGAATACCGGGAGAGTTGAACTGATAGATAAGATTTCGAACAGATTCACTCACTAGGGTTTCATTCAATCGTGATGTTCGGTGAGAACGTGGTTGTGTAGTTGATTGTATCTGAGGGGTGATAGGCTGATTAACTTTGTTTACAGGATTGTTTTCATCAGCCATGTGTTTAAGCTGGCCCTCCTTCTAGCGCCATTGTTGATGGGCGTATATGACTATGCACGCAATGGGGGAAGACAACCCAGACGGGGATCCTTAAAGCAGGCTCCAAGCTATTTGGGATGGTTGTTCTTGACAGGTTTAAAGGCTCTGTCAGCCTGAAAGTTAAACTAAAGAAAAATCTAATAGATAGAGCTAACACTACTGACTATTTATCAGATATATACCTATCTCTGTACAGATTAATAAATGTTATTAATTACAGTATTAATCAACTAAGTTAAATCAGTTTATATTACAAAGATAAAATTTATAACAAATAACATACTCGATCAATTACAAAGATACATTATATACACCTGTACATTAATCAGGAATAAAAGGAATAATTTGAATACGACATAAATATAAACATCTGATTCAAATAGATTTTTTAACAATATAATTAATAGAAAAAGAAAATATATTATTCTAACCTAAATCCTATCCTGATCAGGAGCAATAAAATATTTAACCTGATATTAGATCTACCAATGAAACTATTGCATTAATAATCCTGATAATAATCAAAATAAATTCTGAAATTAACAAGATCATACAATAGGTGCATATATCACATATGATATGATGTGGAACATTAGTAAATCGAAATCTGTACCAGTCGACAATTATATAACATATATTTGCATAATTCTTAAAAGAAATCATAGCAAACATAAATAATATGGAAAAATTAAACAACAAGACTAAGCGATACAGTACACACATATACAAAGTAAAAATACTGTAAAAATATGTAAGTATCACCAGTTTAACAATCTGTAGCTGATGATAGCGAACTGTCTTGATTCACAGGGAAATCAAACAATAGTCTTGTCCCTTTTCTTCTCCAAACTATCGACCCCCCATCCCACATGCTATCTCCCCTTTAAATACATGTAATCTCCAAAGATAAACAGTCCTAAGAATTAGAGATAGCAAAAACGAAGTCTTTAACCGATTTCCCTTAAAAATGACAAGTAGGACATGTCATTTTTCTATATACGTGGAAATACCTAGAAATGGTAAAGATTCGATCCATAAATATCGAAAACATCAACGATGAAACAACACTTGGAAGACCTGAAAATCGATTTGTTCCGATCATGTGGGGATCACCTAAAAAAAGACAGCTATCAAAATCCGAGCAAGAACAACAACCATATTGCCTGCGATACAACACATAAAAATGATATAATCAACACACATACAAAAATCGAAATGACAAAACTATATAATAAACAAAAATAAAACAAGCCAATACCTGTACAGAAATAACCTGATCATTAATCCATCATAACTTCAAAATTTGAAACCGATAGCAAATATACCCAAAACATCACAATTTTACAGGAGCGTTGAAGACTTGGATGTTCACACCACTCAATTGACTCTGCGACTGACCCTTAAACTGCATAAGCGCAACTTGAGCATTAAGCTCCTGTACCTTTTCTTCGTTCTTATCATTCTCATTCTGTAATTTAAGAACCCTTCTAATCAGCTTGTTCTTGTGATTTTTTAAATGCAAGAGATGCTTATCACTCGAGTCTAATTTCTCCTTTAACTTAAGATTATCGGCCTTCATTAAATCGCGATTAGCTATTACCTCATTCACCCTTTCTTCCATCCTGCGTATCTTGTCTAAGAGACAATTAACAAACAACGGGTGCATCATATCCCCAACATCATGAAAAACAGATGAGCTTGTCTCTACAGACTTCTCTTTAGCTGGAAGGTCAATAACAGGGTCAGGATGAACATCTTTATCAAATGCGGGAGAACCATCCTCGACAGGATTCGAGGTAGATTGAGGACCGACATTGTGATCATCCACAGGAAAAATGGGGTTACTTTCATCATCGTTGATAACGACGGTCTCGACACGAATAGAATCATTCACCGGTGGCTTAACAATATTACCTCTGGCCATACTCCTAGTAAATCTTCCTATCATTTTAGCTCTTGACCTGTTATTTCCCTGATTGCATGTTTTATCAACACTATTCTTTGGTGTAACTGGTGACAAAGTTGAAGATTTCCTCATTCTTTTAGAAACCAGAGGGGTACCCGGGCTTCTTACCGGAGTGGACACAGGGTCGCGACAAGCTTCGGGCCTCATACAGTCGGTAGGGTTTAACAGAGGCTCTCGTAAAGGAGGAACTGAAACATGATTCGGCTCTTGGTGCCTGTTACAATCCTCAGGGCTGTCAAACTGACAGTGGCAGAAGGCTGAAAAACCATTGGACTCGATGAATTCATCCCAGGACCGGTTTGACTTTGACAGCTCCCTCTCAATCAACATACGGACTAAGCCATGGTGAAAAAGACTATGACTAACATGCTTAGGACCCTTCCTAATTGCAGAGGACATTTTAAACAAAATTCGCACAAGGTAATAAGGTAAGTTCAGTGGGAAACCTATGAATGCAGGCATAAACCTGAGATGGTAAACGTAAGCGGAGGAAAGCCGACCTTCACAGGTCACGTACCTATGCAGTAAATCTAGGACCGGGTTCCATTCCTTTTTGAAGTATCTGGGCGCTACTCCAGTTCGGAAGGATACCTCTTGACAGGGGTTTTTAAGTAATTGTCGCCGTTCAGTAATGTCCGTCCTCTTATATTTAAACGACCTCTCCTCTGTCAGTGACAGACCAGTGGCAAGCGCCACTGATCGCTCGTCCACCCGAAAATGGAGATCACCCACTTCTACCTGAAAATCAACCAAGGAGACAGCGAACACCCTTGTGACTTCGGGGTTCGAATCGAAGAATTTACTGACAAATGGAAGCCATCCAATAGCCTCGACCTTTGCTAACAGCTCAGGGTTCGAATCTAGCAATTTCATTTCACAAGGCTCGACCCTCACCACTGGCGCCATGGCTGACTGTGTCAAGGCACGTAACCGCACAAAAAACAAATACCACAACTCGGGACAAGAGAGTGAACTAGATAGTGAGCAGTCGGGATGCAGACCGAGGAAGAAATACAAGAAATGGAACCCTATGCATTCATAAACAAACTGTAACATGATTGGACGCAAACTATACCCCTGTAAACCCGTCATGGACGGGGCATTATCGCTCAGAGAGGTAATCGAGTAATGAGGAATGACGGTCGAAGACTCCAGATAACTCATGTTATCATTATTTATCCGGCGTTAATGATATAAAACCCTTCACTGTACACGAAACAGGTGTTCCATTAACCGATAGCCACGATGGAGGACAAGTACTGGGACATAAATGTGATAGACAGAGTTTAGTACCAATGTAATGATACCGTATCGACTTCGCACCAGGTGGATCGAATTCGGAGGCGATGGCAGAGGTCATAAAAGCCACAAGGATAAAACCTGTGAAGATCAATGCATAAACCTTATAGTATAATAATGTTAGACCCCGAAGGTGGCGAGCACGTGATAATAATACAAACCATGACGTCGAAACTAGACTTTGCAATATAAACCATATCATAAAGATCAACATAAACAGTTATGGCAATATCAACTATGGTTTGTAAACTTAGGATATGGCATGTAAAACATTTGGTCTTAGACACTCTAGGATTTACCAAAGTTATAACAAACCGCCCATGCATGACCATTAATCAACCTTGAAATAAAATCTATGGTAATGCGAGAAATCAATCATTCCAATATCTCAACCTTATCAATAATTATAGTAACAAAACCAAATAATAAAATCAATTGATAATGTTTTGGCTAAGATTTCAAGAGTAGGTTATGATAAAAGATATGAGAATTATTAATACTTCTCCTTTAAATTTTAAGTGTAAATCAATAATAACTCGATAATGGAGATTTTTTCATATAACCTATGGTTTGCAAAGGCTGCTTAAAAAACATAAAATTTCACTGATTCAGTAGCTCGCAGAATCTCATTGTTTCAGCAGCTGGTGATTCATTAGATTTGCTTTCGGAAATTCGAACATTTCATCAAACAAAATAGGATTTTGTTTGATGAAATAATGTTTTTTAAGGCTGTTGGGAAGGGGCACAACAATCCTCAAACATACTATTAATGTAGCCCATTCTAACTGGCATATCATGCTATACCCTACTCTCTGGGTGTACCGAACTAATCTAAAAAGTGCTACAGGTTTATCTCCCTTCTAACTCATTCGTGGAGTGGAAGCCATTACCCCAGTTGAATGTGAAATCCCATCTTTGAAAATAGATATTCATGTGTTACCCAATACGACAGAGCTTGAATAATGTCTAGTACACTTAGAACACCTGGATGAGCAATATAGAGATCTGCTGACAGCAAATCAAGCTCACAAGAATAAGGTCAAAATCCAATATGATAAGTCGGTCAAACCTCGGATTTTCTCTAAGGGGGAACTTGTTTTTCTTTGGGACCAAGACAAATAACCCTTGGGGGAAGGAAAATTCAAGGCCATGTGGTTAGGGCCTTATGTTGTGTCGAAGGTCTTAAAGAAGGGTGCATATGAGTTAATAGATTTTGATGGGAATAAGCTACCTAAGCGTAGAATGGGCTCTACCTGAAGAAGTACTATGCTTATGCTTAACACTTTTTCTTGTATTTTATTGTATGTATTTTTATGTACACTAGTTCATTGGTTTGTGTTTTTTATACCGTCTACTGGTTGTTGTAGATGTCTTCCAAGAGGTATGTAGGTTTTGGTGATGGCGCTAGTCTCCACACTCGTAATCTTGCTTCAGTAGCATGGGTCATTTATTCTCCCTTAGGACAGTTAGTCGCCTCAGGAGGCACTTGCTTAGGTCTTTCTTCTAATAATGTTGTTGAGTATAGGGTTGTAATTGATCTTCTATGGGATGCTTTGTCATGTGGTATCACTCAGCTGGAATTCTGAATGGACTCTCAACTGATGGTTTCCCAGCTCAATCGAGCTTATCAGGTGCGAAACCCTATTCTATTGTGTCGGTTAATGCAAGTTAGGTTATTGGAAATAAATTTTGAGTTCATTACATTCAATTACATTCCGAGAAATCAGAATTCATTGACTGATGCATATGCTAATTAAATTTTGGATTGGCATCTAACACATATTTCATAAAAATATACAGCATACACATAAAAAACATTTGTAAATAAACCAACAATATATATATATATATATATGTTTGTGTGTGAATATCTGTCTATAGATAGCTTGATTTCTTGATCCTCATATCCAGTCATAACTGTAAAATATACAAAAATATGGATTATAGTCCATCAAAATGCCCTATATCTATGCTGGACCACCTTGGTCCCCCCAGTCTTCCTGTACTCTAGCTTCCTTAGCCTCTTTGGCTTCGGTAGCCTCAACAGCATCTATGTACACTAAAACAGCTCTAGCTACCCACCTCAAAAGGCATATCCAGACGAGTGGTACTCCAACCACATACTCCTTCATACTCCTACATGATGGCTAGGATGTGTTGAATCCTCAAAGTGGGTACTCTTTGGGTAATCCTGGCCATCTTCCCCTCTAGAACCCTGATAAGCCCCTAGTCTTCACCTAAGACAGGACGAACAAACATATGTGGATGCCCTTAAAGGAGAAACGGTTCAATATCTGCATTTTGACATGTTTAAAGGGTTAGAACTCTTATACATATGTATATATCCCTATATTTTAAAATTCATCAAAATTTTAAAACTTGA
>LPNX010090640.1:99810-120317 GCA_001517045.1 Pseudotsuga menziesii
CGATTCAAAAACATCATAGTCCTTCACTCCACTTCCTTCTGAGTAAAGAAATAGCCCTTAAAATGAATGCAATAATTAAAATTTAATAGTAATTTTTATTTTTATAGGGCCATTCACCTACTAGATTAGGCTAGACTTGTGGGCTAGAAAGTCTAAACTTCCCATAAGTTTTAAAATTTAGACATAGTGGACCATTCAATAGGTAAATCATTATCTTTATCGATTGTATCTGGGAAGCTCCTCTCAAATGAGAGTCAAGTACGAGGCCACGTGGAGGGATTGGAATGAGGACATAACCCTTCGATTCCTTGTCAAAATGTAAATTAGGACTTTTACGCATCTGGGGATTCTATCCTAGACAGAGTTTCAGGATCAGCTACCCTGCCCATGCATACGAGTCATGCTTGCGACTGTCCCCCCAGACTGTAGGTATAGCTAAGGTAGCCTTTAGTCTCTTGACATTTAGGGTTCATACCTAGGTAAACCGGAAGGCTATTTCTGGTTCACCTTGGATGGGCTTGGAAGGTAACCCTTGTTGAAAGTGTAGGAGGGTAGTGGGTGATTCCTCCACTTGTGCCTATGAACCTCTTCAAGGAGGCCAAGTAACTATTCTTTAGCTTTCTTCAAGAAAACATATCTTTTACCCTTGTTGACTGTTGAGACTCTAGTAATTTTTATAGTGATTTCTTTGTGGTTTGTCTGTGGAGGACCAACCTATTAGAAGGTGATGAAGGTTGCAAAAACTTCCTCCTCTCATCACATTGGAACCTCCACCTCCATCTAGCATACCTACTACGCCATTGACTCCAGCGAGCCGGTTGGTCCAATCGTCGGTTCCCATAAGCCTAGCAGGTGCATCTGGTGACATGGTTACTGGGATCCCCAATATACCTATTGTTCCTTCTTCCTTTTCACACACTTCCCAAAGCGATCTGGTAGGATCCTCGGCTTTCATCCAAGGATTTCCTTGGAATGGGGGGAATATTCCCCCATCCACTCCATACGTAGGCCCATCACCTTCTTATATAGGAGTGCAATTTGGAAACACTACCTCTTATGGGAAAGGTTTCCAAAATCCTGTCTCAGCCCCATTCATGAGCTCTCCATTTTCACTATTTAGCGGAGGGATACCTGATCCCTTTTTTCAATCCCCAGTTTCGATTGGGATGACTCGAACCTCATATACTACACCTCCTACTCACAATCCCGTGGTTTACAGATGGAATGTGTTTCAAAGTAATCCATCCACTTCACAACCGGTGGCAGGGGGAAACCCCATCTTTACATATGGGTATTTGGGGGCAAGTCCCTCTAATCCCCAGACTGGCACTTTTAGTGCCTAAATGCAACCCAAGCTTCCTTTTCTGGCAACATTAAAGTTTCCATATTTGTCAAAATTGATGAACGACCCAGTGAGGCATGACCCCTTGTGGCCACCTGTTCCCACCAAATTGCCATCGGACATCCCTAAATTTGAGGGCAAAGCTGGTGAAGATCCTGGGGCTCATGCCACCACTTTTCATTTATGGTGTTCTTCTTATTCGATGAATGAATATTTAGTTAGGTTGAGGCTGTTCCAAAGAACCTTAATGAATACTACAAAAAATGGTACATCGAGTTGCCTTCTACTGCGTTCAATAGTTTTTGGGACTTGGATAGTGCATTCCTTAGCCACTTTCATCTTCCAGTCGAATACGATTTCGGAACGAACTTGTTATCTACCTTTAGGCAGAACAAGGCTACCCACATATCGGTCCACATCCAAGAGTGGAGGAGGTGAAAGAGCCTTATAAAAGCCACTATTCCTCCTAAATTCTTACTAGAGTGGTTCCTTAAATCCCTGTTGCCTTACATATCTAAGGACGTATCCACTTCAGGAGTGATGAACGAAGAAGAATCCATTCTCAGAGCCCAACAATTGGATTTTATTTATTCACAATCTGTGATCTTGTATGAGATTATCCCTAAGGCACCGAGGCTTAACCATGATACGGAGAAACCTAAGCCCGAACCCCATGCTAATGGTGTGGTTTGGTCCGTAAAATCTCCCACTGTAGAGTCTTTAGCCAAAAATCTTCATCAACTAGCCGTCAAGCATTCTATGGTAGAGGTAGCAAAGACTGCCCCCTCCATCCAAAGTGCAAATGCTTTTGTACAAACCTCTCAGAAGGGAAATCGATATCCCAGTGGGAAGAAGAAGAGAGGAAAGAAAGGGGAAGGAAATCAAAACAAGCAGAAACCGTGAACAATGGTGATGGGGGAAAGAAAGAAAAGAAAAAGGTCAAATTACTGTGTAAGTTGTGCCATGAGGATCACCTCACTCACCTTTGTCCCCTTATGGAACAAACCTGAAAGCTACTTAAAGCTCAACAACCGGCTATCCTGAAGGATCCATTTCCCCAAGTAGAACTCAGCTTCAGCTTCTAATGTAGCAGGGGGCACTTCCGGTGCCCCTGACCCTAAGTATATCAACATGGTTCGATATTCGACTTTGCTACAAACTAGGAATACAAATTATGAAAAAGAGACTTTTGAGAAGGGTAATTCTATAGGTGAAACTTCTAACCCTCTCACAATCAAGAAGCCTACTGAAAATATGCCTAAGATACCAAAAGGTGTCTTTAAAAATACCTTCCATAACCCTAATGCTAGGGCTGCTTCAAACTACTCCGTGGTTGAAGGCTTATCCCAAACCCCTTGTCCAATGTCAGCTTTAGAGGTGATACAGAGTTGTCCCACGCAACAAGATGCCCTCCTAGCAGCCTTAGGTAGCATGGACTCATCGAGTCTCATGGTGAAATTTCACTTGTATGATGTTAAAATTCACCTACCTTACCATGTATATTTATCAATAGATGTCATCCATGGTGGAAAGACTATTGGAATGGAAGTTGTTGTTGAGGGTGCTTCTACATGTGTTATGTCCTTTTCATGTTGGAAATATCTCAGATCCCTGAAGCTAGTCCCGTCAAACACTCTCCTTACTACTTTCGACAGAAGGTCATTCCATCCGCATGGTATCCTACTATATTTTGAGATTAAGCTGGCAGGGAAAGCAATGTCTGTTGAGGTGGAAGTGATTGATGCACCTTTGGACTATAATTTGCTTTTGGGAAGAAGCTAGACTTATGCCATGTCCGCTATTGCGTCAGCCATCTTTCAGGTAGTAGTTTTTCCAGATGAAGGAAAGTTGGTTACTGTTGACCAACTTGATTTTACTCGAAAAGGCCACATGGATTCTAATGATTATACTGTGCCATTGGTTGATCAGGTCAAACCTGTTGCACAGAGCTTGGGGGCTGGAATGTATGCATCACTGATGGGCACATTTGATCTTCCAGCCCCGATTAACTATATTGGTTCTAATAGTGTGGGGAAGTCCATAGCCACGGTTGTTGATAGGACTAATCCTTGGGTTCTCCCTTCCTCCCATGAACCGGAAGTGCCCTTATTGGTAGTGGAAGTGGCTTACCAAGCTATCACTCAAACCATTGATGAACCCATTCCAGACCCTCTCACAGTCTCAGAGGACCTGGAAGAAGTCTATTTTCCCGCTTGGGTGGAAAACTCTTTTCACTCTACGGACTATTTAGACATGGTTTTACCTTTTGATGAAGCCATTCTGGAAGCCATGTGTGGACATGGTAAAATCTGTGAATATCTTCACCATCGATCATATTTTCTTCTAGATTTAAGCAGGATAGAAAATCAAGAGTCTCATATGAGACTGTCAGATGATGTTGATACACCCATCAATCCCTTACCTAGGGAAGGAATGTTTGCCGAGGGGAATATGGAAAATATTTTTTCCACTATCCCTATCAACATCTCTATAAACCCTGATGTCATGGAAAATATACATATAGATGAAAATTGCTCTCTTGAATAGATTGCAATCTATATGGCCTTGTTCAAGGAATTTCACGAAGTCTTTGCCTAGTCATATGAGGAGATGCCAGGCATTGATCCATCGATAGTTGAACATGAGATATAAACATACCCTGATGCTAAACCTGTTCAGCAAAAGTTAAGACCTATTAACCAGCGTAAAGCGACGACTGTGAAGGCTGAAGTTGAAAAGTTATTGAAAGTTGTTTTCATTTATCCCATAGCTTTGATGGAATGGGTATCCAATCTTGTTCCTATTGATAAGAATTGAGGGACCATATGTGTTTGTACTGACTCTAGAGATTTGAATAAAGCTTGTCCTAAGGACAACTATCCCACGCCATTTATAGACCAAATTATAGATGCTTGTGCGGGAAGTGAAGTGTTCTCGTTTATGGATGGTTTCTCCAGATACAATCAAATTCAAATAAAACCGGAAGACCAACATAAAAATTCTTTCATTTTTCCTTGGGGTACCTTAGCATACAAAAAAATGCTCTTTCGACTGAAAAATGCTAGGGAAACCTTTCAACGGGCAATGAACTTTTCCTTCCATGATATTAGGTCATGAATTTGTCTTCCTTAGTTTTATGTTTTGTTTGTGTTTTTGAAATTTGCTAATGTTTTTACTTCTAGGAAATTTTGGTGTAAAGGTTAATTTTGAGTTTATGCCTTTAGGTTTTCATCATTTTTTTTTCCTATTTTTTAAACTTGCTTTTATAAAATTTTTGCGTAGAGTTCATTCTTGAAGGGTTCTATAAGGTGTATATTGATTAATGGTTTCATTAATGACACTAAGATCAAATATTAATCATATAAACCAAGTCTTAAAGCTGGATTAGTGATTAAATGACATAAATTATGTGTTTGAACTTTCTTGTAGTGCAAGAGCGAAATTAATGCACTAGCGCGCTACAAGAAAGTCGTGGGTGCCAAAATGGTCATTTTTCACTCCAATTTTTTTGATGATTTTGTTCCTAAGGTGTTAATCACATCAATTAGCATGTTTGATACATGTCTTTCCAGGCTAATCATGTAAATAGGTGTCTGGTCATCGTGTGAGGGAGATGATGGCAATTGTATGCAAATTCATGGCAAATGATGACAGTGAGTGGAACGAGGAAGAATTTTTGGGAATAGGTTACTAAGCTGAATATTATGAAGGAAATGAATGTCATGGTGGAGACATATTGCCGAAAAATTAGAATTTTGACAGTTGAAGGAATAATTAGGGATTCCTAGCGGTGACAGTTTGAAGCAATCTGGAGGGTTGAAGAGAGCTGGAATGTGTAATTCGACACCTAATATTTCAAGGGATTGACTTCCAGCGCTTGTATTAAGCTTTGGATAAGGTATCCTGCATGACCTTTGATAGGGTTTGTTAATTTGGGGTTTTTTTTTTTTTTTTTTTCTGATAAAGCCTATTATGTCAAAATTTTAAAGGACATGAATTTACTCACTCAATAGACTTTGAATGATGATATATTAATCAAAATATCTAAATATGCATCATTTGAGTTAGTAAAGTTCAGAGCAGAACTATTGGAGGTTCTTGAATCTGTGATTAGGTCAAATTGCTGAGACTTGGTACAAAGCATTCCCTAAACTGGTGATAGGGCAGACTGTGAGAGTTTGAAGATAAATTGATTGCCAAGACTGTACAAATTTGAATATAAATAGACTGTGAGATTACTGACAGGTGCTGCAAAGCATACTGAAAAATGAAGAGTAGTGGAAAAACTAATAGGGCCGATCCCATCGATCTCAGTTGGATAGATAAATTCCTAGGATGTGATGAGCTATTTGAAAATGCAGGATGGTTGATATTTTTCAAGAAAATTGATGATACAATGCTAAGTTCTCCCATAATTTTGCTCAGTGTTATGACAAAGATACTGTATCTTTTGATACTTCGAAATTCAAATTGACTAAAGAGTTGGTGGCTGAGGCAACAGGGATTAAAAATGAGGGAGAACTTTGGTTTAAGAAAGTGCCAGTTACCTTTAATGCAAAAAGGTACCTACTACTTGGTATAGTTCTAGATTGGGGTAAGGGTGTTCCCATCTTCAGGCTTGAATGGGTAGAACCTATTAAGGTTTTAGAAAGTTATATTACATGTGAAGGAAGGTATGCCTTCATTTTTAAATACCATTTCAGGTTCCTTCAACACCTCAGTAATGAATCAAAGATGAACTTTCCTTTCTTCTTACTAAAGAGCCTACAGAAGATGTCTAGTAGAATCAAAGAACACCAAGATCATACTAGACAGTCCATTTTTCACCATGGACTTATCAAACTCATTATCAACAGTGTTTTGCAGAAAGAAGGAAAAACTTGGGAATATTTCCTTTTTTTGTCAGGGTTTCAGAATAATCAAGAAGGACAGTCTAATAGAAAGCAGGATGATAAAGTATAGAACTTGATCAGAAAACTAAGACAAAAAATAAAGGTTAAAAATGAAGACAGTCTCCAATTAAAGGAATTTGCGGAGCCTGCAAAAGAAGATTGTGAATCTAAACAACATCTAGATGACAGTGAGAACAAAGATTTGCAATCTATTAATAAGGAGACTTAGCCTGTTCAAGATGATGCACCAGCAGAGACATTTGTTGGTGATAAGATTGTACTTACAGTGAAGGTTTCAGGTGATGAAGAGGACACTAAAGTCTAAAAACAAATTCCAATTACAATCTTGTCAGAAGATGAAACATACCTGTTTGAGGAGGATAAGATTCCTGTTATTGATGAAACTAAGGTTGGCACTAAAAAGGAATTTCACAGTCAAGAAGATAGGGTAACAGTGTCAAAGAAAAAGAAGCTAAAAGTCATGGAATTTTCCTCTATCATTCATCAGGACAAACTTTAAAAATGGTAGGGGAACTTGCTCCTGGGTGGAGACCAAAGACTAGACCCAGAAAAAAGCTCAGGCTGAATATGAAGAAATTACTAAACCCTAAATTGAATAAAGAATGGGTAACTGTGATTGCTGACACTTCCTCTAATGAAAAACTAGATGTTGATAAGGGTGACAGCAAAGGAAAAAAAACATTGAAATTAGAAAAAGAATCTTCCCTCACTGAGACTAAACTATTTGATGTATTTTTAGAGATACAAAGCCAAATGTTAAAGGAGCAACAAAAAGGTGAGATAGAAGTTTCTCACTCAGAAAACAAGCTGATGGTTGATGAAAATGTTCCCTGTGAAACTGAGACTAAAGAAAACCTAAGTTTTCATGAGACTGCTACATAATTGTTTCCAGAAGATGAAGAAATCTATAGGAGACTAAACATTCCATGGTTTCCCAATGAGATGCAAAGTACAATAGGAAATAAAGAATTTGATTCAGAGAAAGAAAATTTACAGAGAACTATAAATCAGTATAAACATCAGGTAGAATATATGCAGGAGATAAATGATGGTATGGTTATGGCCAATAGAAGACTTAGAGAAGATCTAGATGAGGTGAATAGCCACTATCAGGAGCTAATTGT
Organism: Pseudotsuga menziesii; assembly: GCA_001517045.1. Classification (NCBI taxonomy): domain Eukaryota; kingdom Viridiplantae; phylum Streptophyta; class Pinopsida; order Pinales; family Pinaceae; genus Pseudotsuga; species Pseudotsuga menziesii. Next base: position 107,190 of record LPNX010090640.1, read on the forward strand.
AGTCTCAAAAGAGGCATTGAAAAGAAAAAGAAATACAGAGTCACAATTTACAATGTTAAAACAGACCATCAAATATCTACAACAACAAAATGAAGAGCTCACTAGAAAGATGATAGAGATGGAAGTAGAGCAATTGAAGGCTAGGAGAAAGGCCCAAGCCGTAGAAGGGATAGCTTTATTAGCAGAGGCAGCTAAAGATCTATGAGGCTTGTTAACAGAATTAGTTATTTGTTATGTTTTGACGAATATTTCATTTTTGTAATTATTATTTTGATAAAATCATTTCGATGAGTAGGCTGAAAAGAAATTAGGGTTTAGTCTTTAACTGAATTTTGAAAGATAGTATTAATGTAGGTCACAAAGAGGACTAAGGGTTCGACTTTTTGGCTGGCTAGAGGAGGTCTCCAGACTTGTTCATAAGCTAAGTGAATGACTCTTATGTGTTTTTGAAGAACTGATTATGAAATATATGCTCCATTTTACCCTTCAATTTGTTCTATGGCTTCATTGATAGCTTGTTTAGCTACTCAGTTGGTAATTTCATTACTGGTTTAAAGTTTTTATGCTTGTAGTGCTTGCCATTTGTTGATGAACTTTAGTGATATTTTCTGTTGGATACATGGTTATTATGTTATGCATCTCAATTTTTCTATGCTTGTGATTTAGTTCTTATTTGGGTTATGAATGCATTCCCTCTTGTCACCAAAATTCACAACCAGAAAACCTAAAAAAAACCTAAAAACCCAGTTTTGTTTGATTGAAATATTTGAGATTATGTTGGCTTGTTTTCTTGTAGTATGGAAACAACTTCTGACATAAACATCTTTGGCACCGTTGCCGTGGAACAAAGTTGAAAACCTATTTTTCCCTGGGATAGTTATCATTTCACTGGTTTTAAGAGGTGAACTTAAACTAGCATATCTCTAAGACTACTTTTCACCAGTTTGTCACAGTGGCCACTAGGGGAACTGAAACTAGAAACAGACCTATTTCACCTTTGCAGCTGGGTGTTTCAGACCCAGAACGGATATTGAAAACAACAAGGAATATTAGAAGGTCTTAGTCATTTCCAACCCTATGTGACCTTGATCAGTTGGATGGTTCATCACCTTTATCTGTTTTTAGAAAAGAAGAAGAAACTTCACTTTAGTTAAAGCCTATAATTCCTGTTAGTAACTTTCAATTTTTCACTGATCCTCAATCTTTCAGAAAAGATAAAACAGTATCTCCTGGTAAGATACCTCTATTTCATTTGAAAGTAGGTAAAACCCCTTTTCAGCCAAGTTCCAGCCAAATATCTCCATCACCAAAGTTAGTTAGTATTAAATTGGCAGCCCAAAATCAGATTATAGACATGATGGACCGAATGGCTACAGCCAGATATGCACCATTAGTTTTGCCTCACCCTTTGAATGCACTGCCTGGAGGTGACCATCAGAAATACCTGCCTAGTTTTAATGGACAGGTTGAAACTACAGCTGAAGAGCACTGGGAATCTTTTCTCAGTTATCCTGATAACTAGAACATTGAAGCTAAGGACATATGTATGAGAATGTTTGTGTAGAGCCTTGATGGAGATGTTAGAAAATGGTTTAGGGAGCTGCCTACTAATTCAATCACCATCATAGAAGAGCTCTAGGACCTCTTCATGAGGCAATGGGGTGACACTAAAGACCATACTTATTATATAACTAAGTTTGGAGCCCTTAGGAGAAATAAGGATGAAACCATTGCAAATTTTTCAAAAAGATTCAATAAAATGTACAGCAGAATTCCTGCAGAAATAAAACCTTCAGAAACATCTGCAAAACTCACATATGCAAATGCTTTTGATCATGAATTTTATTTACTTTTAAGAGAGAGAAGACTTGTTTCCTTACTGAATATGCAGGATGCAGCATTAGAGGTGGATTCTAACATATTGGCTTCCAATAGATTGAAGAAGGAAATAGCTCAGCAGATGTATGACATGAAAGGTAATAAGGAAGCAGCTCCAAGGGTTTCAACATCTCATTATTTAGAAGGAAAAATTGATGAGATGGCCAAGTTGGTGAAGATTTTGACTGCACAATTAAACAAGTTATAACTAGAAATAAATTCCAGCAAGCCTGTTCAAGAAGGTGAAAGAAACCCTAACAATCAGAACCAATTCAGAAGACAATTTGCTCCTCATTTCATACCTAGAGAATGAAGAAATAATGATATTCAACGAGAAAGGAGAGAGACTGAGGATCAAAGGGTACCTCCACCTCTTCAGAACAATGTTGTTGATGAAGAAGTGCTATTTGAAGACACAGATCAGGATATGAAATATTTTGGAGAAAGGTTGACTGAAGGTTTTGTCACTGAAGAAGAGTTTTTAAATGCAGAATATTATGATGCTGATATGTTTGAAACAGAGGATGATTTGAGTCTAAAAATGACTGCTATAACTGTTGATGTCTGTCAAAATGAACGCAAGAAGACTGTGACTTTGAGTTCAGGCCCAAAACAAGTAGAAAAAAACCCAAAGAAGAAGGTATTTGTACCTGCTAAGTAGCAATCTGATCCTGTGTCAGAGAAAAAACAAATTCTAGAAAAGCAAAAGAAGAACATGGAGGTTGAAGAGGTAAATAAAACTATGCAAAATTTTAATCTGGAAAATGAATTAGGAAAAATAAAGATTCCTATTCCTTTTACTGAACTAATGAAAAATCCTTCTTATAAAGAATCAGTTCTTAAAATGATCAATTTAGCAAACAATCAGCCTATTTCTGATACAATGAATTTGCAAGAAGAAAATCCTAAGATTTTTATTGGATCAGCCTTGGCTGAAAAAACTGAGAATGAAGCAGGTGCTTCGCGTCCATTTTACATTACTCTGACAGTCCATGAACAAATGATACATAATTGTTTGTTAGATTTAGGAGCGACACACAATTTAATGCCAAAGGCTGTCATGGAGGCTTTAGGTCTGAGTATAGCCAAACCCTATCATGATCTATATGAATTTGATTCATGAGCTATAAAGTGTTTAGGTGTGATTAAAGACATGGTTGTCAGTTTGACTCAATTACCAATGAAAAGTGTAATCATGGATGTGGTGGTAGCTGATATTACACCTAAATTTGGGTTACTTCTCTCTAGGTCCTAGGCAAAGAAAGTTGATGGAACTTTACAAATGGATTTATCATATGCTACTATTCCTGTGTTTGGAGGAGAAAACAAAAGGATGTACAAAGAGATTTAGTTTGCCTATATTGTAACAAATGACAAGAACTCTACCAACCATCCCTTGTATGCTATTGATAAAGATTTGGGTACTTGCATGTTACATTTTAGTGATGATGACAATACTGCTGGTTTTTTATAGGTTGAAAAGGAACAGCCAGTTAAATGCAGCAAGGAATAGGAAGATGAGCTTTGGAAATTATACTTTGATGGATCATCTTGTAGAGAAGGTGTTAGAGCAGGTGTTCTTCTCATATCCCCTGTGGGTGAAATAGTAAAGATGATGTATAAATTAGAATTCATGACTACAAACAATACTTCTGAATATGAAGCTTTTCTATTAGGATTGAAGGCTGCCAAGGATTTAGGCATTCAACAGATTTATGCATATGGCGACTCCAAATTAGTTGTTCAGCAGGTGAGGAACAACTATCAAGTGAAATAGGATTTGCTGAAAGTTTATCGAAATGAGGTATGGGACATGATTGAGAATTATTTTATAGCTTTTAACATTACCTATATTCCAAAAGACCATAATAAAACTACAGATTCATTGGCCTTAGCTGCTACACGTTTTAGGATTCCCAAAACCACACAGTTGAGGTATCCCATTGAGGTTAGGTACACACCATCTGTACCTGATAATGTAAAGCAGTGGAGGGAGCTTACACATGATTTTTCTAATTCCATGATTGATCAAGAGGAAGATGATGAGGATGGATATGTGGAAGAGATTGCTGAAGATGAAATAGCTGGACACAAAATCATTGAACTAAAATGTAATTTCATCGCAAAAGGTTTGGTACCTTTAGAAAGGATATTTTCGAAACATGATACACCGCCAAAACCTGTTGTATAGTCTTCAAAAAAAATGTGGTGGATTGTAACATTGGCACTGTAGAACATCCTAGAATGGTGAAAATTTCGAAAGCACTCATAGCTGAACAGAGAAACAAGTACATAAAATTGTTAAAGGAACATGTTGATGTTTTTGCATGGTCTTATGAAGAATTGAGAACATATGATACTGGAATTATACAACATAAAGTCCCTTTAAAACTGAATGTTAAACCTTTTCGTCAGAAATTAAGAAGGATTAATCCAGCCTTGTTTCCTATTATTGAAAAAGAAGTGAAGACGTTATTAGATGCCAAAATCATAGTTCCTCTCAGGTACTCTTCATTGGTGGCTAATCTAGTTCTCGTTAGGAAAAAGAATGGAGAAATCATATTGTGTGTTGACTTTAGAAACTTGAATAGATCTTCACTAAAGGATAATTATCCTCTTCCTAAAATTGAGCAAATATTGCAAAAGGTGGTTGGGGCACAGAGGATTTCTATGGTTGATGGTTTCTCAGGATACAATCATATTTCTATGCATCTTGATGATAAGGAGAAAACAACTTTTACAACTCCCTGGGGAACTTTCATGTATGATAAGATGCCTTTTGGTTTAATGAACGCTGGAGCAACTTTTCAGAGGGCTATGGATATAGCTTTTGTCGGAGAAAAGGAAATGTTTGTAGTAATTTACTTAGATGATATTACTGTTTTTTCACAATCACATGATGAACATCTAAAACATTTGAAACAGAGTTTCTTAAAATGCAGAAAATTTGGTTTGTCCTTGAATCCAAAGAAGTCACACTTCGCTGTACAGGAAGGAAAATTACTGGGTCATTTAGTTTATGCTGATGGTATAAGGATTGACCTCAAAAGGGTAAAATAAATATTGAAGATAAGTCTTCCTAGGAGTAAAAAATATGTCCAATCTTTCATTGGTAAAATCAACTTTCTGCATTGGTTTATACCAAACTTTGCTGAGACTATCAAGCAGATTACAGCCATGCTAAAAAAGGATCAAGAAGTCAAATGGACCACTTAAGCAAAGAATCCATTTGAAAAAATCAAGATGGCTCTTACTGAAGCCCCTGTATTAGTAAGTCCAGATTTCACCAGAGAATTTCTAACATTTTCATTTGCATCTGAAAATACACTAGCAGTTGTTCTGTTGCAGAAGAATAAGGATGGTTTTGAGCAACCTATTGCATTCTTCAGCAAAACTCTCAGAGATTATGAATTAAAATACAACATCTTGGAAAAACAAGCCTATTCTTTGGTGAAAGCTTTGAAATTTTTCAGAATCTATGTTTTTCATTCTAAAGTTATTTCATATGTGCCTAATGCTGCTGTAAAAGATGTTTTGACACAGCCTGACAGCGAGGGGAAAAGAGGCAGGTAGATTGCTAAAATCATGGAGTATGATGTAGATATCAGACCTACCAAACTATTCAAGGGACAAGGTTTAGCCAAGCTGCTAGCTGAATCAAACTGCCAAGCTTTAGGACTGCATGTGACGGCAGAAGAGCTAGCTCAGGAAGAAAATCAAGCAGAGTTAGAAAAAGAGAAGATTATGGACTTTTATTCAGCATCCACATGGTACGCAGACATTGTGTATTTTCTATTGTATTTGCAATGTCCTAAGAATTCAGATAGAAAAGATGCTAGATATTTGAAGCTAAGAACTACTAAGTACTGTTTAGTGGAACAATAGTTATTTTGGAAGGACCCAGGGGTTATTCTACTCAGATGCTTAGATAAACCTGAAATTGAAGGAGTGATTTTTGAATCTCATGAGGGTGCTTGTGGAGGTCACAAGTATTGGAAGGAAACAACATACAAGATCTTAAGAGTTGGGTACTATTGGTAAAGAAGTCTTTTACAGTCAAAATCCACCTGTGTTATCCTGAGGAAGATGGACTTATCTCTCCTATAAAGTCCAGACCCCATTGCTGGAAAGGAGCACTTACTGCAATTGGTTTTAAAGGTAATGACAACAATTTTTGTTTGCCAGCAAACTTCTGATAAGGGATGCAAGCTCTTAAGATCTTAAGAACTTCTCCTTTCCAATTAGTGTATGGTACAGATGCAGTTTTTCCTGTTCAGTTGGGCATTCCAGTGATGAAGTTTCTTCAGAATTGTCAGGAAGAACCTAATGATATGCAGAGAAGGATTTATGAGATGATAGAGTTGCAGCAGAATAGAGAAAGAGTGGAAGAAAAGGCACAGTTATACAGATTGAAGATGAAAGACAGATTTGACAGGAAAATCAAAGACAACACTTTCTCAATTGGTGACATGGTTCTAAGTGGGATGCCAGGAAAGAGCAAAAAGGAAAACATGGAAAATTCGACAACCTCTGGTTTGGACCTTTCCTAGTATCCAAGTTTTTGGAAAATAACACTTTTTTCCTACAGACTTTGGAGGGTGAGGAATTGTCAAGTCCAGTTAATAGACGATTCCTCAAGCATTTCTACAGTTTTTGAGGGGAATTTTAGTTTTTCATTGTATATACCGGTGTGAGTAAAACAATATAAGGACTCCATAACCCAATGAAAATTTTGCAGATTAGCAGGTAACAGAAAAGAAGGCACTGGTCTATAGGTTCTTGAAGCCTCACAAGGAGGACTTCATCTTGCAGCAGGAGCCAGATGTTAGGTCATGAATTTGTCTTCCTTAGTTTTATGTTTTTTTGTATTTTTGAAATTTTCCAATGTTTTCACTTCTATGAAATTTTGATGTAAAGGTTAATTTTGAGTTTATGCCTTTAGCTTTTCATCAATTTTTATTTTTTCCTATTTTTTAAGCTTGCTTTTATAAAACTTTTGCGTAGAGTTCATTCTTGAAGGGTTCTATAAGGTGTATATTAATTAACAGTTTCATTAATGACACTAAGATCAAACATTAATCATATAAACCAAGTCTTAAAGTTGGATCAGTGATTAAATTACATAAATTATGTGTTTGAACTTTCTTGCAGCGCAAGAGCAAAATTAATGCACTGGCGTGCTACAAGAAAGTCACGAGTGCCAAAATGGTCATTTTTCACTCTAATTTTTTCGATGATTTCATTCCTAAGGTGTTAATCACATCAATTAGAATGTTTGATACATGTCTTTCCAGGCTAATCATGTAAACAGGTGTATGGTCATCATGTGAGGGAGATCGTGGCAATTGTATGCAAATTCATGGAGAATTTTTGGGAATAGGTTCCTAAGCTGAAGATTACGAAGGAATTGAATGTCATGGTGGAGACATATTGCCGAAAAATTAGAATTTTGACAGCTGAAGGAAGAATTAGGGCTTCCCAACAGTGATAGTTTGAAGCGATCTAGAGGGTTGAGGACAGTTGTAATGTGGAATTCGACACATAATATTTCAAGGGATCGACTTCCAATGCTTGTATTAAGCTTTGGATGAGGTATCCCTTGTGACCTTTGATAGGGTTTGTTAACTTGGGGTTTTTTTTCTGATAAAGCCTATTATGTCAAAATTTTAAAGAAGGACAAGAATTTACTCACTCAATAGACTTTGAATGATAAGATATTAATCAAAATATCTAAATATGCATAATTTGAGTTAGTAAAGTTTAGAGCAGAACTATTGGAGGTTCTTGAATCTGTGATTAGGTCAAATTGCTGAGACTTGGTACAAAGCATTCCTTAAAATGGTGATAGGGCAGACTGTGAGAGTTTGAAGATAAATTGACTACTAGGACTGTGCAAATTTGAAGATAAACAGACTGTGAGATTACTGACAAGTGTTGCAAAGCATACTGAAAAATGAAGAGGAGTGGAAAAACTAATAGGGCCGAGCCCACTGATCTCAGTTGGATAGATAAATTCCCAAGATGTACTGAGCTATTTGAAAATGCAAGATGGTTGATATTTATCAAGAAAATTGATGGATACAATGCTGAAGTATCCGATAAGTTTGCTCAGTGTTATGACAAAGATATTGTATCTTTTGATACTTTGAAATTCAAATTGACCAAAGAGTTGGTGGCTAAGGCAACAAGGGTTAAAAATGAGGGAGAAATTTTGTTTAAGTAAGTGCCATTTACATTTAATGCACAAAGGTACCTACTACCTGGTATAGTTCCATATTGGGGTAAGGGTGTGCCCATCCATAACTTCAGGCCTGAGTGGGTAGAACCTATTAAGGTTTTACAAAGTTATATTACATGTGAAGGAAGGTATGCCTTCGTTTTTAAATACCATTTCAGGTTCCTTCAACATCTCGGTAATGAATCAAAGATGAACCTACCTTTGTTCTTGCTAAAGAGCCTGCAGAAGATGTCTAGCAAAATCAAAGAACACCAAGATCATACTAGACAGTCCATTTTTCACCATGGACTTATCAAACTCATTATCAACAGTGTTTTCCAGAAAGAAGGAAAAACTTGGGAATATTTCCTTTTTTGGTCAGGGTTTTAGAATAATCAAGAAGGACAGTCTAATAGAAAGCAAGCTGATAAACGACAGACCTTGACCAGAAAACTAAGACAGAAAACAAAGGTTAAAAATGAAGACAGTGTCCAATTAAAGAAAGTTGCAGAGCCTGAAAAAGAAGATTGTGAATCTAAACAACATCTAGATGATAGTGAGAACAAATATTTGCAGTTTGTTAATAAGGAGACTCATCCTGTTCAGGATGATGGACCAGCAAAGACATTTGTTGGTGATAAGATTGTACTTACAGAGAAGGTTTCAGGTGATGAAGAGGACACTAAATTCCAAAAACAAAGTCCAATTACAATCTTTTCAGAAGATGAAACATACCTGTTTGAGGAGGATAAGATTCCTGTTATTGATGAAACTAAGGTTGGAACTAAAAAGGAATTTCACAATCAAGAAGATAGGGTAACAGTACCAAAGAAAAAGAAGCTAAAAGTCATGGAATTTTGCTCTGTCATCCATTAGGGAAAAACTTTAAAAATGGTAGGGGAACTTGCTCCTGGGTGGAGACCAAAGACTAGACCCAGAGACAAGCTTAGGCTAAATATGAAGAAATTACTAAACCCTAAATTGAATAAAGAAGGGGTAACTCTGATTGATGACTCTTCCTCTTATGAAAAACTAGATGTTGATAAGGGTGACAGCAAAGGAAAAAAAACCAATGAAATCAGAAAAAGAATCTTCCCTCACTGAGACTAAACTGTATGATGTATTTTTAGAGATACAAAGCCAAATGTTAAAGGAGCAACAAAAAGGTGAGATAGAAGTTCCTCACTCAGAAAACAAGCTGATGGTTGATGAAAATGTTCCCCGTGAAACTGAGACTAAAGAAAACCTAAGTTTTCATGAGACTCCTACAGAATTGCTACCAGAAGATGAAGAAATCTATAGGAGACTAAACATTCCATGGTTTCCCAATGAGATGTAAAGTACAGCAGGAAATAAATATTTTGATTCAGAGAAAGAAAATTTACAGATAACTATAAAGTAGTATAAACATCAGGTAGAATATATGCAAGAGACAAATGATGGTTTGGTTATGGCCAATAGAAGACTCAGAGAAGATCTAGATGAGGTGAATAGCCACTATCAGGAGCTAATTGTAGTCTCAAAAGAGGCATTGAAAAGAAAAAGAAATACAAAGTCACAATTTACAATGTTAAATTAGACCATCAAAGATCTACAGCAACAAAATGAAGAGCTCACTAGAAATATGACAGAGATGGAAGCAGAGAAACTAAAGGCTAGTAGAAAGGTCCAAGCCTTAGAAGGGATAACTTTGTTAGCAGAGGCAGCTAAAGATCAATGAGGCTTGTTAACCAAATCAGTTATTTGTTATCTTTTGAAGGATATTTCATTTTTGTAATTATTATTTTGATAAAATCATTTCGATGAGTAGGATGAAAAGCATTTAGGATTTAGTATTTAACTGAATTTTGAAAGATAGTATTAATGTAGGTCACAAAGAGGACTAAGGGTTCGAATTTCTGGCTGGCTAGAGGAGGTCTCCAGACTTGTTCATAAGCTAAGTAAATGACTCTTATGTGTTTTTGAAGAACTGATTGTGAAATATATGCTCCATTTTACCCTTCAGTTTGTTCTCTGGCTTCATTTATAGCTTGTTTAGCTACTCAATTGGTAAATTCATTGCTGGTTTAAAGTTTTTATGCTTGTAGTGCTTTCCATTTGTGGATGAACTTCAGTGATATTTTCTGTTGGATACATGGTTATTATGTTATGCATCTCAGTTTTTCTATGCTTGTGATTTATTTCTTATTTGGGTTATGAATGCATTCCCTCTTGTCACCAAACTTCACAACTAGAAAACCTAAAAAAAACCTAAAAACCCAGTTTTGTTTGATTTAAATATTTGAGATTATGTTGGCTTGTTTTCTTGTAGTCTGGAAACAACTTCTGGCATAAACACATGATATAAAAGCCATTGTCGAACCTTACCTTGATGATCTGCCTGTACATTCTCGCAAGAGGATTGACCATCCAGATCAGTTACAGTTGATATTTGAATGATGCAGATACTATAAGATCCGCATGAATCCCCACAAGTGCATGTTCTGTGTTGAGTTGCGAAGACTGCTCAGATTCATTATCTCTAATATAGGCATCCAGGTGGATCCATTAAAAGTAGAGGCCATTGTAAATATGCCTCCTTCTCATTCTATCAGGAAACTTCAAATACTGCAGGAAAAGTCTAATTTTCTTCGACGTTTTATCATTGACTATGCCAAGATTACCAAGGGTTTCATGCACCTGTTGAAACAGGACACACCTTTTATATGGGATGAAACTGGACAACTCACTTTTGAGGCATTGAAAAAATCTTTGTTGTTGGCACCTTTACTGCGTCCGCCAGATTACCTTAGGGATTTTATATTGTATCTGGCAACGTCCGAGTCGACCATTGGGGTAGTCCTGGTCTAGGAAAACAATAAGCTCCAGGAGCATGGCATTTACTATCTTAGCCGTGCTTTAGATGGGCCTGAACGCAGGTACTCCCATGTCGAGAAATTGGCCTTAGCAGCTGTCTATGCTATTTAGAGGTTACGTCACTACATTTTGCTGAGGAATACAACAGTAGTGGCGGATGTGAATCCTTTTCAGTATGTTTTGTCCTGAAAAATTGTTGGGGGGAAATTCAACACATGGATAGTCATTCTCCAAGAGTTTTACTTGGATTTCCAGTCCGCTAAGTCTAAAAAGTCCTTAGTTTTTGCTAAGCTTATAAAAAAAATTCCAATGGAAGAAGATGTAGTGGTTGAGGATGACTCATTCCCAGATGAGAATATCTTCTTGATAGCCACCTCTGACCCCTGGTATGGAGATATACTTATTTATCTCCAGACTTTGAAGCATCCTGCATCTTTCTCGTGGGAAGAACGACATAAATTACACCTTCATGCTAAGAACTACATCATCATAGGAGATACTTTATATCGAAGAGTGGTAGATTCCATTTTGCAACGATGTCTTACCCATGAGGAAGTGGATATTATCCTGGATGATTCCCACAGTGGAGCGTGTGGGGGTCATTTATCTAGGTTAGCAAAGACCTAGAAGATACTACGTGCTGATTATTTCTCACCCACAATATTCAAAGATTGTGTGGAAGCGGTCAAGCGCTGGCATCCCTGTCAGTTTTACACCAGAAAAATGCGGTCAAATCATGCTCCATTGTTTCCCATTGTCTCGGTGGGACCCTTCATGAAATGGGGGATTGATTACGTGACATGCAACCCAGCCTCGGCTGGGGGGCACAAATATATCATTGTTGCTATGGACTATTTTACGAAATGGGTAGAGGCAATGCCCACCTCTAAATCTGATGGGGAAACAACAGCTTTCTTCGTATTCAATTAGATTATAGCACGGTTTGGTATACCCAAGGTGATTGTCACTAACCATGGTAGTTATTTTCAAAATAGCATGATGACAGAACTGACCACTATGCTTAGATTCAGACAAGAGCATTCATCTTTGTATTATCCTCAAGTAAATGGTCAGGTTGAGGCTGTTAACAAGACTTTTAAGACTATCCTCAAACATACTATTATTGCAGCCCGTTCTAACTGACATATCATGCTACACCCTGCTCTTTGGGCATACCAAACTAATGTAAAAACTTCTATGGGTTTCTCCCCCTTCCAACTTGTTCATGGAGTGGAATCCATTAACCCGATTGAATGTGAAATCCCATCTTTGAAAATAGCTATTCATGTGCTCCCTGATACGACAGAGCTTGAAGAATGTCTAGTACACTTAGAACACCTGGATGAGCAGTGTAGAGATGCGTTGACACCAAATCAAGCTTACAAGAATAGGGTCAAAATCCAATATGATAAGTTAGTCAAACCTCAGATTTTCTTTGAGGGGGAACTTGTTTTGCTTTGGGACCAAGACAAAGAACCCCTAGGGGCGGAAAAATTCAAGGCCATGTGGTTAGGGCCTTATGTCGTGTTGAAGGTCTTAAAGAAGGGTGCATATGAGTTAATATATTTTGATGGGAATAAGCTACCTGAGCCTAGAAATGGGCTCTACCTAAAGAGGTACTATGCTTAGGATTAGCACTTTTTCTTTTATTTTATTGTATGTATTTTTATGTACACTAGTTTGTCGGTTTGTGTTTTTTTCACCATCTGCTGGTTGTTGCAAATGTCTTCCGAGAGGTACATAGGTTTTGTTGATGGTGTCAGTCACCACACTTGTAATCTTGCTTTAGTAGCATGGGTCATTTATTCTCCCTCAATAAAGTTAGTCTCCTCAGGAGGTGCTTGCTTAGGTCCTGCTTCTAATAATGTTGCTGAGTATAGGGCTGTAATTGAGATTCTATGGGATGCTTTTTCACATGGTATCACTCAGCTGAAAGTCCGAATGGACTCTCAATGGTTGGTTTCCCAGCTCAATTGAGCTTATCAAGTACAAAACCCTATTATATTGCATCATTTCATGCAAGTTAGGTTATTGGAAATAAATTTTGAGTTCATTACATTCAATTACATTCCAGGAAATCAGAATTCATTGATTGATGCATATGCTAATTACATTTTGGATTGGCATCTAACACATATTTCATAAAAATATACAGCATACACATAAAAAACATTTGT
>LPNX010090640.1:120374-172662 GCA_001517045.1 Pseudotsuga menziesii
AATATGAATCATAGTCCATTAAAATGCCCTAAATCTATGTTGGACCACCCTAGTCCCCCCGGTCTCCCTGTACTCTGGCTTCCTCAGCCTCTTCGACTTCGGTAGCCTCAACAACATCTATGTACAATAAAATAGCTCTTGCTACCCACCTCAAAAGGCATACCTAGATGGATGGTACTCCAACCACATACTCTTGCATGATGGTTGGGATTTGCTCAATCCTCAAAGTGGGTACTCTTTGGGTGAGCCTATCCAGCTTCCCCTCTAGAACCCTGATAAGCCCCTGGTCTTTCCCTAAGATAGGAAGAACAAACATACGCGGATGCCCTTTAGGGTGAACCAGTCCAATATCTACATTTTGACATGTTTATAGGGTTAGAACTCTTATACATATGTATATATCCCTATATTTTAAAATTCATAAAAATTTTAAAACATGAAAATTAAGAATTACCTAGCTCTCCCCATGCTCCTCCTCGAGGGAGGACAAGGTCTGGGTCACCACGGAAATCCATCCCAGCATATGGAAACTGCTCCAGTGCTGGTAACTGTCGCTCCCACCAAAATTAGAAGTCATCATCGTATACACTCTGCATTGAGCCACCTCCTCCATTGCAGAGGAAGATATCTCCCCATCTGCTCAGCCTAGGTTGATGAGGAGATATAATCAGTAGGGGTGCTGTAGGGCTCATCCCCAACACTCTCTCAAAGAAGAAGTCCACCAGAATGCTAGAATATCCAAAGTTCTTCCTTCTTCCTCTCTTGTAGTTCGAGAGTTGTTTTCTCAAAATTGGGATCACTCCCGATCACCAATCATATAAATCCCCTTGCATGCAGTCCACTGCCAAACTCATTTGGTTCTATGTAGAAAGATGAAGAGAAGATGATCCCACAACCCTCACTATATTAATTGTCAAAACCTGTAACAGAAGATCACGTATCTGTGTAATAGGGATGCAACTCCCTCTCTTTTGGGTTCCCAGTGTGCAGTATACATCAATGTATTTCTGGACACTTAGAGGATCACTGCCTCTGCCAATGCCCTCCAAGTTGACTTGAGCCCCATGTCATGATAGACTGGCAATAAAGTAGATATCCTTATAAGTAATCTCCAAGGACTCACCTTGAAGGTCAAACATGCCCAAATCATGATCCCAATAGCTTGTCATGAACTCTAGCAGGCGGACATTGGCCTGCATAGGTGATGTGCAAAATAATTTCAACAACCTGCTTGAAAGTAAAAAATTCACAGTGGGGGAATCCTAGAGTGCTTCTTGATCCAAATATTCATGCTCACACTCTCTCCACTCAAGCACCATCTTCACACCTAGCAAAACAATCATTGTGAAGCATTAGTTTCATATAAAAATTCAAAATTTTGACTCTATATATCTCTTTTACCTTCCACACAATGTACACGACTGTCTAGTTAGACATGATGCGTACTATACACAACTGTCTTTCAGACAAACCATGTACAGAATGCATGTATTCGAGTGTCAATATAGCAAACCTGCGTACATAGCGTTCCTTGCTTAAGGGCGCTCAAAAATATGAAATTGGGACTCAAATTTGAAATTTGCTAGGATCAAAATGAAGGGCTTGGGGTCTAGTCTTACTTGACACTAATGGAATTGGATTTCATCCACCAGATTGTCCACACCGATTGAATGAAGGCAGAGGTAAAAACTTGCTTCTTATGTCTAAAATTCAAAATGGTGAGTTTTATTTAGTTTTTTGAACTATTTATAGAAATTATATTTCTTACGTGGGTTTTTGGCCTATAGTTCATAATTTATCAAACTAATCCCATCTATTTTGGCCTTGTAACAGGTTTTTCATCATTCTAAAATGTTTTTTGCTCATATAGGATGGTTTCCTGTCATTCCACATGTATTTTGCATCTATACTGATTCCATCCGAAACTTAGTAATCAACATTTTAACCATGGACTATGGTATTCTTAACCATTAGATCCTTGTCTTTACCATCATTTTTCCATGGATAGGGCCTTCCTCTCATGAGCATCCCCATTTAGAACCTATGTTGTCTTTCGATACTCATGCTACATCTGTGTTAGGTATAGGGGAATCCTTTTAGCTACTTTTCATGCCGAATGGAGCCTCATTATGGTCTCTTTTTACAAGCTGTCCTTTTATAGGACTCCCCGCGCTTATGGAGTTTCTTTAGGCCCAGGTCTAACTCCTTAAAATACACTTGACTACCGAGTTAACTTGTCCATTCAAGCTCATTAAGAATATGTGAATGGGCATCTGCATTGGTGGTAAGTTATCTCTTTCTCGGACCATGCAGAATAGCACGAGAAAGGATCACTCTCTTTTCTATGGAATTGAGAAGAGTATTCTCAAGCATAGGTTTATCACTTTTCTGGACTTGAGGGACTAAATTAATGGAAAAGAAACTCTCGCTATGAGCTTAGTTTTCTCTTTTTCATGCTCTAGACCTAAACATGAAAAAGATTTCGAGTGTACTTTATGACTTTGTCATCCTCGTTAAACACTAAAGAACAAAGCATCGAGTTTATTTTTGTAAGCCCCATTTCTCGTACTCAAATGGATATTTCTGAGTGATCTTGCTTTCCTTCAGACTCGTAAAAATCAAGCTATATATGCTGTTCTCAAAGGAGCGTTGGGTAGGTGGTAATTTAACATTTTTCAGACCTCCCTGACTAAGTACAAAAAAAAGTTCACCTTTTCTTCTACGGAAGTTAAGAGTTCTTCTGTGGTATGTTTTACACTTTTCTAGCCTCAAGAGACTAAATTGGATGAAAAAGGACCCCCCTGGAGTCTTCTTTGGATTTTTCAGACTCTCTAAATGTGAAAACACCAACTGAGCATGTACTAGTTCAAGCTCATTAAATCCACGAATCAGTGATACTATCAAGCATTATTCCCCATTTTCTACAAGATTGTTAAAAAATGAAGAGAGATTCGAGTTGACTTTACTTGACTCCTTAAAATTTAACAGGGAAGGTAAGGAAGAATTTTTTCTCTTGTTTTTTAGTTAGTGGTAGCATGTCATCCTTGAACATAGCACTCTTTGTCTTTTCCAATACCCATGTCTCAGTGTTCACTTTTAGTTCAGCTATTACTTTGAGTTTATTAATCCTCCTCTTATAAGTTCTATTTAGGGAATCTAATCATGTCTCCTACATGACAGATAAGTCTAGTTGTTCTATATATAAAGTTATAAGCTACCCTGGGTCATCTCTGTGTCGTGCTCACTATTCAAGGACTTAACTCAATGTCTGATCTATATCCTGATCCCATCATTGTTGTATCTGTTATCACTTGTGTATCCCTTCCTTTACCCAGTTCCTAGTCACTCTTGTGATCCGTTGGAGGATCTACTGCCTTCCTTATAACAGTATGGTTCTGCATAAGTACTTCCTGACGACGAAGACCTAGATTTTTGACGATTGTACCTCAAGATTCACTTTCATCATTGGTGAATTCCTTTGCTTTAGTTGTCGATTATCACCTATTGATTGACAGTTTGTTGAATCCACTCCATGTTCGAATTCAACCTACATTTATTCACATGGCTTGGATTGTACTGGTTCTTTGGGATTGTTTATGAAGACCTTAGCTCCCTCACTATGGACTAAGTTGCACAAGATTTTGTTCTACTTATGTACATAGCTTCCAAATATTTGAAGACTCATAATTATTGTATATTGTGGCTTCGATCCACCTTTGTAATATACATGGTCTTGTACCCATACTATATGATGTAATCAAACATTTGTAAAGGAGCTAGTGTTCCAGTATATTGAACATAGCATCCTCAGATATGACTTTGTATATGCCATTATTATGTATTTGTTTGAGGTACTACCTTTGCTCCATTGGATTTCTGATTTTTCCAAAGATAAGGATTATAATGTATTTCAGCCATCGCTTCCCTCTAAACTCACACATTAGGGGGCATCTATTATCAACCCAAATGGAACTTCTCCGTTCAAGTGCCAACACTGCATTTGTTGGCACACAAAAGGACACTTATGGATTGAAGGTTGCCTAAAACACTATAGATGGGCATGACATGAGATGCATTCACTATCCACCTAGCTTTCCATTTTTACCTTTTTACATGTTGATTGTTGTATGCGACTCTTTCCATAGCAACTCACGTACATACGTGGCTATATGCACAACATACCGTGTACTGTACACGAGTATTGTCGTTGCAACCCATGTACAGATCTATACGTGGTTTTCCCTTATAGAAAATCACGTGTCATACGTGGGTTGCTAGTATCACTACTCATGTACACCTTCGTTCGACATTAAAAATAATAAAACATGATTAATGGATATTTTTTAAGCCTTAAACATTAACTATCTTAACTGTCCCAACCTCCTCAGCCTTCGAAACTGCTCTATTTTCCTAAGTATAAATAGAGGCCTTGGGGAGGGCATTAATCAATCATACTTAGAGAGAAAAGTTATGCTGGTGGTATATCTTCAGAAGTCTTTGGAGCAGAAGAACTCAGAATCCTTTGGTTGCAGAGGAGTCCTTGTTTCAGGCGTTGGGTTGTACACTTATCTCATTCACTATTGTTAATAAAGAGAATCATTTTTCCAACTTTGTGTTGACTCTGTTTCATGTATCATGGTTTGATGAATATTTATGATTAATCACTCTATATATTATTTATATAACTTGTCATATATACATGTATAAGATTGTACTTGGAGGATTTTCTCTTTACAGGTGAAGGAGGTGCATCTCTGAAAGCTTTGGAGAGGAGCAGAGCAGGAGAAGACAAAGCTTGGATCAACCGTCGTTAATCGGGTGAGTCCATTATATCTTCCTATTTCCTTTCTGTATTTTAAAGCTGATTGTATGCAAGTTTAAGAGTACATTGGTAACCCCAGACCCTCGGTTATAAGGGTGTTAATTCATGAACAACAACAACTCTACAAAAATAATGGAAATGAAAAACAATGTAATAGTAAGAAGTTCGGTTTGTTTAAGAGATCACTCTATCATAGTGAACCTTGAAACATATGCCATTAATGAGCATATTCATAAATTAATGAATTCATAAGGTTTGTAATTATTTCAACCATGTTCAAAGTAAAACTTTGGATAGGTTGAACACATAACACGAAGGCATAAATCGTATTTTCAATAACCTTGATTAACAATAAGATTGGTCATTCAATATTTTACATACATTATTGGGTAAGAAGATAGGGTTTCCAATAGTGAAATGATGACTAAAAACTTTTAAGGTCAAAGCATCCACATGGAGGTAAAAACTATTTGCCAAAAAAAACAAAATTTGGTTATAAAATTTTAATCATAAGTGTTGTAGTATCACAATGTTTTATTCAGATCGTTATTTGTTATTTCATTTGGACCTTCGTTCGATCCTTTATATAGTTCTCCATATTGATTTTGCTGTAAAAATATGCTTCATGCTATAACCAAGTTTCACTGCTTACATTATCCAGAAAACACTTATCATTTGTTAGAGATAAATAGATCTTTCATAAATAATGAAAAATAAAAACAGTCTAATTTTTCCCAATCCTCCCCCAAACCAAAGATATGGCATATCCTCTAGACATACAAGAGAGAATAATTGATAGTTCTAGAAAATAAAGATTTCTATCATGATGATGTTATTTTTTAAGAAAAAGAAAAACTAAGTAGTAAATGGAAATGCTTCAGATATGTTTATTCATGAAAAATATAACAGTTCTTAGAAAGACCACTTGAATGATAATAATATAACCAAAAGAATGCCATAGGAAAATCTAGTCATCCATGCCTCATTTTAAAGATATCCTGTCATCAAAAAATATTTTAAGTTTACCCCGAAGTGTCTGAGATTTACAGCTATGGGTCCCATTTCTAGGATAATGGCATCCTAGGTATTTGTTGAATTAGATGGCCAAGGCAAGCCCAACTTACAACCATTCTCAAATGACATTATAAACAATTGGTCGTGACATGTTTATTCATAAATTCTGAAAATTTTTCTTTATATAATCATTGTTTTACAAACTATGTGCATAGTGGTGCCTTAACCAGATCTATTTTACCCAATATTTCCCCACTTCCAACAGGCCTGTTCAGTACCCCAACGGGTTTACCTTGGTACCATGCAAGCATAGTCCCACTTCCAGTGAGCTTGTTCAGTACGCCAACGAGTTTACTTGCATTTATCGAGCTTCTACGTTTTAAGTTTTTACTTAGCATTGACCCACTGCCAGTAGGCCTGTTCAGTACTCCGACGGGTTTTCCTTGTATAATCATATTAAATATATGGAATCCAATTGGTACTAGAGCATGTTAAGTCCTACTAAACACATTATTCAATTTTGTAAAATAAACTTATAAATAATTTCATAATGGCCTTAACCATAAATCATGTCAAAAGAGAAGAACTTAAAGTTGTTATTTGACCTTACAGTCTTCCTTCTTCATAAAAGATAAGTAATGTTCCCCACAGACAAAAATTCCACTTACTCTCAAGTTATCACCAAAATATTTGAGAGACAAGTTTTGATAACTCATATAGGATGAACTAGTAATCCATAGGTGTAAGATGAGATTGTGAAAAATATAATAACGAAAAATAGGTATGTCAAGCAACTGCTCAAAAATAGCAAATCAGAAATATACATGTCTGAATCAAAATACCAAAAACCATA
Source organism: Pseudotsuga menziesii (assembly GCA_001517045.1). Taxonomy (NCBI): domain Eukaryota; kingdom Viridiplantae; phylum Streptophyta; class Pinopsida; order Pinales; family Pinaceae; genus Pseudotsuga; species Pseudotsuga menziesii. The sequence goes on from LPNX010090640.1 coordinate 127,064, forward strand.
TGAATCATAGTAGAGCTAGTTAAGAATGATATACACAGGATTATATTTTTTTTGAATTTTCACTATAAGCTGCAAATTTTAGAAGTACCCCAAGAAAGGTTAAGATACCTGGTGAGTGTTTTAACATACTTCCCTTTTCCAAGTAATACTCTATGAGATGATTATAGAGATAAAGTACTTGTAATCAAACTGGAAAACCACTTTTTAGATGATTCAATTTACTCATAAAAACATATATAAAATTATAAAATAAAAAGAGTCCCTTGTAAACAATCTGTTAGAAATGACTCTTATTTATTGAGAAAAGAAAACACATATTTACATATATACAAGTGATGATAACCCAAAATACTTTTTTAAGGATCAGGAGGAGGAGGAATATCTTCCCCTTCAACTAATTCCATTTTCCTCTGCTGCAAAACATTCCATATGAAATCCCATTTAGATGTTTGTTAGTTATAAAGTCTAAGTCTGTGTCCATTTATTACAAAGGAAATTTGTGAGCCATCAATTGTCTTAATTTCTACCGACCCGTTGTCAAAATTTGTAACTACTTCGTATGGGCCCATCGAACGGGTAGTTATCTTTCCTTTGAAAATTTTAAACTGTGAGTCGAATAGTAGTGCCCAATCTCCAGTATTAAATTGATTTTTCTTAATAAATTTATCATGCCATGTCTTTCGCTGGTTCTGTATTAGCATGGTTATTTGGAGTGCATCTTGTGTAATCTCATCTAACTCATTAATCTGTAATATTCATTGTTTATGTGCTTCATCCAAATCCATGCCTAATTGTGATGCCATATGAAAGGTTTTAACTTGAAATTCAATAGGTAGAAGGAGTTGTTTTCCATACACTAACTCATATGGGGTATGTCCGATAGTATTTCTCCATGTTATCATATAGGCCCATAAAGCCTTCAGGAGTCTATCTGCCCAATTCTTATGATGTAAGTGAATGGTTTTGGTTAAAATGGCTTCCAATACTTTATTGGTTGATTCTACTTGACCATTAGCCTGAGGGTGATAAGGTGAACATTTGCAATGTCGGATGCCATATTTCGTAGTAAGTTCTTTCATTAATTTAGAAGTAAATTGAGCACCTTGGTCTATGACAATTTCTTTGGGTACACCAAACCAGGTGAATATTTCTTGATATATAAATTCTACCATTGATTTCTGTGTAGCCCTAAACAAAGCTTTAGCTTCTACCCATTTGGTGACATAGTCTGTGCAAACCAGGATATACTTTTTTTTACGATACATGGGAGAAATTGGTCCTACAAAATCAAGAGCCCATTTCTCAAAGGGTTCAATCATGACTTTGGGTTGTAGGGGCATTTGATCAGATGACATAGTTCTACCCATTCTTTTGCAACTATCGCATCCTTTGACATATTTGGCAGCATCCTGAAAAATGCTTGGCCAATAATAACCAGAATATAATACTTTTTATGCCGTCCTCTTATTAGAAAAATGTCCTCCACATGGTCCATCATGGCATGCATGGAGGATGTATTTCATCTCATCCTCCCACACATATCATCGAATAATAAGATATGGACCAATGCAAAAGATATCATTATCAACCCAAGAATAATTAGAACTCTGAACTATAATACAACGCTTCTCATGTGGGGACAAATGGTTTGGAAATTTCCCAGTTGCTAAATAATTGGAAATATATGAACACCAAGGGGTTTGAACAATTACAACAAATAGATGTTCATCAGGAAAAGTGTTTTCAATAGGTTTAGTGACATATTCATGTTGAATACAAATCTTCTACTAGATTTTCTTTACTAGGTCGGTCAATGACGGTGATGTTAAATTCTTGCAATAGAAGAAGCCACTGGGTCACTCTACTATTGGTAATTGGTTTACTCATTAGAAATATAATGGTAGAGTGATCGGTATGCACAAAAAATTCGTAACCTGTAATGTAATGGAAATATTTATTAATAGAATAAACTACTTCCAAAAATTCTTTTTCAGTAACAGTGTAATTTAGTTCAGCAGGAGTCAAATTCTTGCTAATAAAATAAATGGAATAAGGTGCTTGTCCCTCTTTTTGGCCGAGGACTCTTCCTATGGTTGTATCAAAGGAATCGATGGATATATGAAAAGTGAGTATTGAAAAGGAATATATGAAAAGGAATCGGGACCAGTGAGTATTGATGCCAACGATAGCTTAGTTTTTAGAATTTCAAAAGCATTTTGACAATATTCTTTCCACTGGAATTCTACATCCTTTGTAAGAAATTTAAACATTGGTGCAACTATTTTAGTGAAATTTTCAATAAAGCGGTGGTAATATCCTACATTACCAAGAAATATTCTTACCTCTTTTTTATTTTTTGGAGAGTGAAGGCCAACAATTACTTCAATATTAGCAAGATCTACCTTAATTCATTGGGAGGAAACATGGTGTCCTAAAACTATACCTTATGTCAGTAACATTTTACATTTTTCATGACTAAGGGATAAATTTATTTCTTGACATCGGATCAATACCTCCTGAAGGTTCTTAAGAGATTCTTGAAAGGTATTTCCATAGGCCATAAAATCACCCATGTATACTTCCACACAGTCATGTAAAGGATCAGAAAAAATTCCTAAGACTGCTCGCTGAAAAGTGGCCAGTGCATTACATAGGCCAAATGGAAAAAATCTATAAGCGTATGTTCCCCAAGGGAATGTAAAATTGGTCTTATATTGATCTTCATGTGCTATTAAAATCTGATTATAACCACTATATTCGTCAAGAAAGGAAAAATACTATTTACCTGACAGGGTATCAAACACTTGATCAATAAAAGGTAAAGGAAAGTAGTCTTTAAGTGTGTATTTGTTTAGCTCCCTAAAATGAACACAAATGCACCATTTCCCTGTGAATTTATTTTGGACTAATACTAAAGGAGACATCCATTTACTATCGGAGATAGGACAGATGAAACCACCAGTGAGGAGTTTTTGGAATTGTTCTTTTACTATATCCTTTAGAGCAGGATTCATCCTCCTTTGCGGCTACCTTATAGGTGAAATGTTTGGATCCATATAAATATAGTGAATACGAGTGTCATGGTGTATACCCTTCATGCTAGTGTATTCCCATGCAAATTCTATAGCTTGTTTTTTAAGAAATTTAAGCAGTTGCGCTTGTTGGTTTTCACTTAAATTTGCATTTATATGTAGAAATTTTTCAGGGCCAACCTCACAAGGTATGGTATAGGGTCCTATATGTTCTTCAATTGTGAAGACACAAGGTGTCTCCCTAAACATTTATAGATCCATATTCTCTTGAAACTCGTCTCCAAAAATATTATCGAATTGAGCAAAAGACTAAGGAAAATCTGTACAAGTTGTTGAAGAAACAAACTAGTTTAATACATTCTCAGTGGTCTGCTCCTGAAGTGTCCAGGAGAAATCAATAGGAAGGGAGAGTTCATCAAAGTCCTCATCCCCTAAAGAAAAATTTAACCACCATGAGTTTTCAGTTATTAGTTGTGCTGGGGGGTATAAAATAAGTCTCTGTGTACACAACCCATTGGAAATGGTTGTCTCTCCATCCCTACATCCTATAAAAGAATTTGCAGTAGCTAACCATGGTCTTCCCAAGATAATAGGATGTCCTTTAGAAGGATCCTTTGTTTTTATGACCATAAAGTTGAGGCTACTAATACGATGATGTCATCCAGGACTCCAGCAAGTTTAACCGTAGTATGATCTGCTAGTTCTAGGATGGAAGGGGTAGGTTAGAGAAATTGTCCTAACTGTAAAACTTATAAAAATGCGGTGGTCATCATGTTGATGGCGGATCCTAAATTGATTAATTTATTTTCTATGGTGGTGTTGTTTATAATTACAGTCACTACTGGGGCTCCTGGATTTGTATATTTTGCAATCAGAGACTGATCTGTCACACATCTAGACATCTCTCCTATAACATGAATTGTGAGAGGGTCCTTTTGCTTCTTCCCTGGGCATTTAATGCATAGCTCCTTTATTACCTTGCTGTAGATTTGTATGTCCTTGGTAGCTTGTAATAGAGGAATTTTGACATAGATATTCTTTAATTCATTCAAAATGTCATACTTCGGATGAACTACAGGTTTTTCTATCACTAGTCTTTCTAGGAATGGAGGAACTCTTTGCTCCTGAATAGTTTCTTGCAAAGGATAGGTGTGTACTAGAACGTTCAGAATGTTCACATCCTCCAAAATGACATCATTCACGGGTTCATTTGAATCCTCTTCCTATTCATTTGATTCATGAATGATGACTGATGACTTGGGTTTGTCATTCACAACTCTTCTAGATCGTAATTGAATCTCATGTACATGTACAGTTGAAATAAGGTACAATGGAAGAGTTTCCAACTCAATGGTGTTAAGATCTTGAGTTGGTTTATTAGTAGGGTTAGGTATCATTTGTGTACATAATAATGTCGGTTGAGGAGGATTTGTGTTCTGTAAGTGATGAGGTTGTTGTGTGATGAAAGGAGCTGGAGGTACAAATCCAAGAGAAATTTGCTATAAATTTGTTTAATGCTGAGGATAAGGATGATTAGGTGCAGGGACAGGCTGTTACTAAGGGTATGGTTGTCCTCCCCACCCTTGTAACCAATATTGCTACTACAGAAATGGAGGAGGAGGGTACTGAAGTGGCCAATTCTGCAAACATGAATTGTTCCATTGTTGAGGTGGTTGATATGGAGGATAATAGAGTGTAGGTTGTGGTGGAATGTTTTGATATGTTGGTTGGTTTCTAGGTTTCCAAGGAGGCATCCTATATGTTGCAGCTACATCCCCACTCTTATATATGTCTTGCAACCCAGGCAAGGATGGGCAGTTATCTGTTGGATTCTCTTTTGTAGAGATGTCACATACGGAGATGTTGTTTAATGGACATTCCCTTTGGGGATGTTTGGTCCTACATCTTGGACAAAAAATGCTCAGTACTGCTTGTTCTTCATCCTGCCTTTTATTGGATTGTAAAGAATATAGTTGAGAACCCATTTATCCTAATATATCATTCTTGAAATTATCCAATAGGTTTCCTAACTCTAGCCTTGTAACTCCACTTGAACTAGGAATGTTTCCTCTTACATTTCTACTATAAGGCTCTCAAAAGTTTTTCCCAAATTCCCCCCTACTTATAGAATAATTTTTACACATCTCATTGATTTGTGCAAAGGTTTTATGAGAAGTATCGCCAACTTCGATGAGATTAATACTTTCTAACAATTTCTCGAAGATCCCTTTAAGGAAAAGTGTACATACTGCATCTTCTCAGACGTCACTATATTTTGATTTATGTAATGTATAAACAAACATCTCAAGATAATCCTCCAGGATTGTGTCTTCAAGTTGTTTTATATTGAATATATCATGTCGAGAATTATTAGGTTTGCAATACTCTTGATATTTTCACAAGAATTAGGTTCTCATATCATACCAAGTCCTAATAGTGGAGTCGCCTAATCCAATGAACCATCTCAAAGCAAGATCTTTTAGTGTAGTGGGAAAGAGTTTTATTTTTTGAGGATCTTGTAGATAATTATAGCTCCTACAAAGGATATCGAACTCGAATAGGAATGTATCTGAGTCCTCATTAATTTTTCTATAGAAAGTAGGTAAGGAGGAAGGAGGGATGTTTTTCATAGTTACATCCTGCATATTGTCAAAAATAGGAAACCCGAAGGTAGCCTCAGTTCGATTTACCCTTTCTCCTTCATCATTTCTAACTTCATCGTGATCTTCTTTTTCTCCCCATATCTCCATATAGGTTGGGGTTTTAACGTAAATATACCTAGGAGCATCCTTTCCTGGTGATAATGGGGCATCCCAACGTTCTTTTTTGGGAGAGATCTTCCTCTGATCAACCGTGTTTTTATTTAATCCTAGAGGGATAATAGGTTCTACCATGGATGTTTGAATATGTGAGATAACTGGATCTATGGAGATTCCAAAGAGAGTTGTTACTTAGGAAGGATCAACAAAGTAAACGAAATTCAAATCTCCTACTGGTGAAAAATTTGTATTATTTGGATTCAAGACTAGTGGAGGGTTAGAGTTTCCTAGTGGCTAATCCTCTTGAAATTCCTCAGAAATGAGGTCCTTAGGAGCTCCTCCCAAGGTTCCTTATCCTTCTATGGCTTCCTCAATAAGATCTCCAAAGAGAGTCTCCTTAGGTTTTAGGGTAGAACTACTTCCTACAGGTGTCTTTCGATACCTTTCTGTTGAGTTAGTGGTTGGGGTATTACGTCCCCTATAAAATTAAGTATGAATTTCAATAAGTTTTTTTGTCTTAACAAATCTACGCTGGGGATATCTTTGTGTGCTCATGAAAAATTTTAAACTAAAGAAAGACCTGTGCTACTACTATTGTTGGATTTGGGGGTGCCTATGATAACAGATGCATAGGTTCTTACCTCTCGTCTTACCGCTCCCTTGCCATTAGCCTATTTCTAAGATTCAGAAAGAAGTCTATCTATTCTACCTTACAGAAAAACTCCCCGGGAACGGCACCAAAATGTTGTGTGTTATAACATCTAGATTAATTCACCTAATATTTAATTATCGACCCTGGTTGGTAGGCTTAGAGTTGACACAAAATATATGCGAAGGTAGAGAGATTCCTATGTTGTCGTGGAAATATTTTAACAAACAAAAGATTGAAATATCTTTCAAAATGAAAAATCGAGTCAAACTCCTAAGGATTCAAGTATTAAAGAAATTGAACCGGAACAAAATACTAAACAAAATAATTGATAATTTATTTTTTATAAGCAAGTAACTTTAGACTAAAAAGGATACTATCAACAACTAAATTTTCAAATGGAAAACTAGGATGCAAGGAAGACCTAAATGATAAGCAAGTAGAAAACTTAATACAAAAAACAAGTAGAAAACTTAATAGGAATATCTTTAAATTTTGTCCTACAAGTATCTTTCAGTAATCACACAATGAAAAGGGAGCAACCTACAAAGTACTAATATATTTTCCTAAGAATAACACATATAATACTAAGTTTTACATGAAAATGGATAAATCAATCCAAAGGAATGAGCACAAAATAGTACAAGAGTAAAAGAAATCAGAAACAAACTCAAGAAACAAAACACAACATAGCTCAAAACATGTTCAAGGTGAAAAGAGGTAGGGATAAGTATAAAATTTTTAATAAATAACCTAAACAATCTAACTTTAAATTTAATGTAAAATAGAACCACCATCAAGCTATCACAGTCATAGCATACTTCAAATGCTAAAAAAACAAAACTTAAAACCTTTTCAAAACACATTAAAAACACTAAAAATGAAACGACAGACTGAACTGTAGGTCTGAAAGGGGTGTCTGAATAACAATTTAAACAGGCTGCCCAAATGACAGTCTGCACAATTAAAATAACAGAAAATAACCTAAATGATCTAATCTTCAGCTGAATTTATGCACATGCAAATACAATGCAGAGAGGTAGTAAATAAACCTAGTTAATGATCAAATTCGATAGTGAAATAAAATTAAACAAATTCATAAAAAGAAATCATTGCGTATTAAGAAACAATACTGAACTTTAACTTGCATGAATTTATTAACATAAAGGAAATAAAAAGAATTGAATCTATTCTTAACTTGATAAAAAGTAGTCTATTCTATCTACTTGCAAATAAGCTTAACAGTAAAACCAGAAAGAAAATTACTGAAAGAAAATTGAAATCAAACTATGCACACAACTGGCTATTTAATCTTCAAAAATACAATGCATTATAGGAAGTAAGTGAAATAAATGTTTAAAGTACTTCAATGACAAAAACAAACTAGAAATTAAACTAACTACAAAATAAGAAAGGTAATGAAACTACAAGAAAAGAAACTTATGGTTGATGAGGGGCCCTCTCAGCAATCAGGGGGGATGCTCGGCTAACGCTTACTCGAACGCAATCATAAACAACAAAATGTTGAACTTATATTAAAAATAAGGAATAGAGATATAGTTATCCTCTCAAAAACTGACTCTTTAACTAATAAAAATGATCAACTCTTTAGCTTTGCGCATGGAGGCGTTTATATAAAATGTTTACAGGGATGAGCAAGTCAACCCTTTAGTGGTCGACTGCTCTCTAAATTTAGTCAACCATTACTGTAATCAACTGATCAAATGCCAACGCACAACACTATTCCTTCTTCAACACAAACAGACTTCTTCAACGTGCGTGATGTGGCATATAGCTCCTTCTTTAGTGCAGCTGGTGGAGTGGTGTTGGACAACGGACAACAAATGGAGGTGAGTCTTCTAGAATGAGAAATGTTCCATCAATTAAACACATGGACTAGTGGCGTGGTGTCAAACAAATGAGGTTTCAGGATATTTTTCTATACCAAGGAACATGCTTTCACCCAAATGCATGGACAGTAAATAGTTTGCAAAACCGTTTCATGCTTTAACACTTGGAATTTGTCTTCAACATCGCGTAGTCTGGTTAGCAATCTGGACGGTAAGCTGGACAGAGAGCTGGATATGCTCTACGCATATCTAGCTGAATGCATTGTTTGTTTGTTGGCATGCTAAGGTATGCAACATCAATACCATGCTAACATTTTAATGCCTGGAAACCTGCCAACAAAGAACGTGCAATATAATTAGCGAGCTAGATGGTGAGGTGGGCATGCTATGCGCATATTCGATAGAATGCATGTCTGTTTGTTAATTTTTCCAAAAGACTATATAACCTGCAAACAAATATACACATAAATTAATATATCAAATGCGATTCAAACATTGTAAATTTTAATAAATAAAATCGTAAAATGATAATAATAAAAGGATTTTACATAAACCTTAAATACATTCATACCTCGGGATGAATAGTGATCTGTGTGACATAAAATATGCAAAAAGATGACAAAACATATGTTTAAATGCGTAATTTAGCTACCAAAAAGAATAACAAATCTGGGATCAACAATATTTACTGAATATACTTTTCATCATACATATAATGTTTGCGGGTGTATTGGTGAACCCGAACAACATTAATACAAAATCATAGTGGTCATATCTTGTACGAAAGGCGGTTTTGTGAATATCGTCATCGCGAATCTATACCTGATGGTACCTAGATCGCAGGTCAATACTTGAAAATATCTTGGCTCCTCCTACTTGATCGAACAAGTCATCGATCCTAGGGAGTGGGTATCGGTTCTTGATAGTCATCTTGTTAAGGTGATAGTAATCGATGCACATCTGCATCATACAATCAATTTTCTTCATGAAAAGTATTGGTGCTCCCCAAGGGGACACACTTGGTCAGATATCTCCTTTCTCAATGAACTCCTGTAACTGCATTTTGAGTTCCACCAACTATGGTGCATTCATGCCGTAAGGGGATTTAGAAGCCAGAACTGATCCTGGTGTCAGTTCTATGGAAAATTCTAAGTCTCATTTCGGAGGTAATCCTGGGATTTCCTTAGGAAATATGTCTTTGAATTCTACAAGAACTGGAAATTCCTCTATGTGTTTTTCTCTTTCAAGTTCTATGTATTGGATGTTTACTCCAAATAGTTTACAACCTTTCCTAATGTACTTCATTTCTTGTAAAGACAATATCTACCTTATAGAAAATTTCTTAGGTATGCCTTGAATCTTCACTTGATTCTCTTGGCTATTTGTACATAATATTGAATTATTTAAGTAATCGAGAATGACATGGTGTTGTTCCAACCAGTCCATGTCAGTAAGTACATCATATGATCCTAAGGGTAGAATGTTCAGGTTTACTCTAGTAGGAAAACCATTCAGGTTTACCTCACAATATTTAACTATTTCCAAAACTTTATGTTTCGTACTTGTGGCTAATTGCACCATCCAAGGTTTATCATGTTTAAATTTTCCTAGTTTACATTCATCAAGAATTTTAAGTGATGCATAGCTCCGGCAAGCACCAGGGTCAATCAATATTGAAATAGAGGTGTTTAATATCTTACCTTGTATCTCAACCATGGTAGCCTGATGGTCTTCCTGTTGGTCATCCAAGGCTGCATAAATCCGTGGTGTTCCAACTATGTCCTTTACCGTTGGTTCTTCCTGTAAGTTGTGCAAGACCCCATTGGTATTATTCTTATATTCTTGGGAATAATGAGGCCCTTCATATTTCCAACATTTAATTTGTAGCAGGGAAACATTGGCACCCCCATAATTTGTTGTTGGATTGTTGGTATTTGAAGCTGGTATATATGGCTTTGTACCTATTTTGTGGAAGTTCTTATTGGCTGGAAAACTATTTTTTAGTTTTCTATACGGTGGTGGGTTAAAACCCGGTTTATGGTTGTTTGAGAAGGTCCTAGACCTGTCTCTGCTTCTGTTAATGTTCTCTTGCCTCAGCTTTCCATGCTCACAGAAAATCCTAGCTTTGTGTAAGGTGGTGTCAAATGTTTTAGGCATGTCAAATTCAATCCTCTCCCAAAAGTTGGGAGGAAGACATCCTAAAAACTGTTGTATTTTTACTTTTTTGTTCTTGATGTAGGGTACATAATGTAATAGATCCAAAAATATGTTAATAAAAGCATCCATAGTCATGGATCCGATACGTAACTCATGAAACTCTTTCACCTTTCTGTCAAAGAACCTCTCCGACATGTATTTCTCTTGAAAAATATTATGAAACTAACTCCACCGTATTTCTCTTAACTCTTCTTTCTTGATATGCTTCAAGTCTCTCCACCATCTAGCTGCTTTTCCATTTAAGTTATAGATGGATAGAAGAGATTTCATTTCGCTAGAGTAGTATGAACTCGGAAATATTTTCTCATACCTAATAGCCATTCCATAGCTTTCTCCCCTATGTTCATCTCTTCTTCATAGGTTGGGGATTTTATTTTTCGGAACTCTCCCTTAATATTGTAATCATTTCTTAGTTTCTTTATGCATGGAGAAAGAGAATCATCACTAGAAAGACTGTGATAATCTCCTTCTGGAAGTTCAGGGGTATGTTCTTCTTTTTCTTCTTCTCTCGGGCTGCTGGCCTATTTATGATAAAATTATTTCTTGAACTTGTTTGTGGAATGAGTGGGTTTTATCTGCGGGCTTCCTCCCGTCATGTTTTGCATCAATGCTTCATTAATTGCTTGATGTTCCTTTCTTTCATTCAGATTATCATCCCTAAAATTCTGCAAGTTTGCTTGGAGACTTTGTATGGTTTTCATTATATCAGAATTTAGTTCCACTACCAGTTCTGCTTCTTGGGTGGGGGTATTCAACTTTCCTTGCCAGTTGTTGTCCTCTTTAGTGTTCATGATTTGAACTGTTCTTTTAGAATCCTACAATTGCAAATTTTAAATCACAGGAAATTTTTATGTTAGTTAACAAAATTTAAAAACATACTTTATTTTCCTTGCAACAAATGTCTAATGTTCCCACTTGGTCTCTTAGTGTTGAAACTAGGCTCTGATACCACTTGTAATGTCCCCAAAATTCGAAAAAAACAAATATCAGGCTATTCATTAACAACCTGAACAGGACATTAACTCAACTTATGTGGAATGCGTCATACTTTGTTTATCTACATAGTGTTGTTGTAAGATGTTCTTATTTCCTTCTCTATGTTTTCCTGATGTTGTTATTAGTAAAATGTTGTGTTGTCATTATGTGGTTTAATATCTAAATTGATAGTTATGTATTTATATGTATGTATCTCGCTTCGATTGATTACTTATCGGTTGTAAAGTTTGATTACTGTTTATGAATAAATCTAACTTAACTTGTATTGTCAAGGGGTGGAGTGGCGGGAATTGTTTTCATTGTAAGCACCTGAAAAGGTAACCGTTTCTAATTATCGCTACAGGGCTTACTTAGTTATTTAGGAACTAATGCAGTTCTTTCCTTGTCGCGTGTAGGTGCAATTGATGATGAAAAAATGACTATGATGGTGACCTAAAGACATACTATCTATATTTCTTGGATGGCGAATAAACTTACAAACCTTTCCTAGAGATATTATTACAATTGTTAGTCTATATTTACGCAAGGTTGGTGTTACTAGCCTATGCTACACTGGTTTGTTAGATTTTTAACATTAAGCTAGCATAACATTAGGATCTTTAACTGAGAGAACAACAAGCACAACAATAAAACACAAGAAACAATGAACACGGTGTTTTTTCTCAGGGAAACTATAAATGGAGAAAACCCCGCAACTTCCTCGGAGATAGAATCAGCACCAAAAGTAAAACCGCAAAACAGTAAGATGATCTCCCGACAGTAGTAACCTCTTTCTTCCTTACCCCAGTGTCTTTCTCTTTCTCGGCTATGTGCTACAACTAAGTGTGGATGAGTGTGTTATAAATAGAGAGGCCAAATCTCTATTTATACTAATTCTTGACATGACTAAAACCCTACTAGGGCCGACCTCTCTAGGAGAGTCTAATAACCCTAGTGCCCCGAAACTGTGGGGACTTTAACCCTTAGACAATACAAGGGTTACCCACAATGACTTGACATGACTTGTTTACATTATAGATCCTCTCGATAGGAACATCGGGGCATGACATGAGATAAGTGAATCCTGGAATAAACATCATGTTACAATAGATAAAAAATACAAGTGAATACATTCCAAAGTTACAATTACATCAACACTCCCTCTTAACTAGGAAGGTATTCTCTCAACACAATTTTCATCATTGGTCTTCTTCTCTGGATCATCTTGTCATCTGCATCTTCAAGTCATCTTCATCTTTGGATCTGGATCATCACTGGATCTGGATCATCATCACTGGATTTGGATCATCACTCGATCTGGATCATCATTGGACATCATCACTAGATCTAGATCATCACTCGATCTGGAGCGTTATTGGACATCATCACTGGATCTAGATCATCACTGTTCATCATCACTGGATCTAGATCATCACTAGATTTGGATCATCACGGGTGCTATCTCATGATTCTTCTCCTCACAGGAAGTTCTACAGAGCCAACCCTTTTTCATGTTGGTTGTAGGCCTAGCCTCCATGTAGTTCTTCTTTAGTGCTTATATCTAAAACCAACTCAGAATGGCCTACCCAACACTTACATCTGACCTACTTGTCAGAAAGGCATGCCCAACACTCACATCTGATCACATCGGAACTAATCCTATAATCACATCAGAAAGGCCCAACACTCACATTCACCAGCATGATAGGACACAAATACTATCATCTGTTAAAAGGCTCAGCACTTACATCTGGCCTACTCATCAGAAAGGCACAGTACTCACATCTGACCTACTCGTCAGAAAGGCACAACACTCACATCTAACCTACTTGTCAGAAAGGCACATCACTCACATCTGACCTACTCGTTAGAAAGGAACAACACTCACATCTGACCTACTCGTCAAAAAGAAATGCACTCACATCTGATCTTGTAGGAACCAATCCTACAGTCACATCAGAATGGCCCCCAGTCCCAAATTGAGCTACCTGGTAACTCACTAGGTGACTCTATTCTCCCAAAGAATGGTAGTAGCCCTTACATCTGACCTACTTGTTAGAATGGCCAACACTCACATCTAACATGGGAGGAACATAATCCTTTAACCATGACAGAATTGCTCAGCCCTTACATCTAATAAAGTGGGAACACATCCCTCTATCACATCAGAATGGCCATGCACTCATATTTGATCATGTGAGAACACATCTCACATGTTGGTTGTGGAGCCTAATCTTCTAGATCCAAAGATATTATTCAGCCGTGTTTGTAACCCAAGTGTACTGTACACTCATTCCCCCTGCCTTAGGATGTGTGTTGGACAACAGTATTGTAGACCCATGGTATTGGGTTAACCCTAGAATTTTCCCATTTTATTTCTCCTTTAAAAGAAATCATTGTCAAATGACTGAGTATGGTGTTGCATTGTATTGGAAGAGAGACTGTGAGAGCGTGAAGAGGAAGCGCAACGGTTTTGTTGCAGGGTGTATCCCTTCATCTTTCTGGACTATAATAAAAGGAATGGAAATTTCTTTGTGGACGTAGCCAATCATTTGGGTGAACCATGTTATGTATGTGTCTCTCTGTAATGTTTTTAATGTGTTTTGCATCTTGTTTATTGCTTTAACTATATATCTGTTATTTCTCTACGGTCCTGTTTTATAACAATTGGTATCAGAGTTAAAAGGTCTATTTGGTTGGTAAACTCACAGGAAAGAAGGGTTTTTCGTTTGAGTGGGAGCAATGGTGGAAGAAGGAAAGTTTAGGGTCGAGAAATTTAACGGCCAAAACTATCAGTTATGGAAGATGCAAATGGAGGACTGTCTGTACCAGAAGGATTTGTACCTGCTATTGGGCAAAAAATCAAAACAGGCAGCGACTATGAAGGATGAAGAATGGGAGGTTCTTGATAGAAAGGCACTGGGAAAAATACGGTTGTTCCTGGCTTCGTTGGTGGCCTTCAATATTTCGAAAGGAAAAACAACATAGGGTGTGATGAGTGCATTGAGTAAGCTCTACGAAAAACCCTCGACTTCTAACAAGGTATTTTTAATGAAGCATTTATTTAATATGAAGATCTCGGAAGGTGGATCTGTTGCTGACCATTTAAATGAGTTTAATACACTTACCAGTCAGTTAAGTTCTGTAAAAGTGAACTTTGATGATGAGGTTAGGGATATTCTAATCTTGTGGTCATTGCCAGAAAGCTAGAATAGCTTGGTCATGGCTATAAGCAACTCTGTCCATAGTTCAAACACTCTTAAGTTTGATGATGTTGTTGGTGTTATTCTTAGCGAGGAAATGTGAAGAAAAAGCACAGGTGAGGCATCAGGTAATGCGCTGGCCATGGAGAGTAGAGGGAGACAAAATGAGAGAGGAAGGAGCCCAGGAAATCATGGCAAGTATAAAAAGGGAATATCCAAGTCCAGATTTGGAAAAATAGAGTGCTAGAACTGTGGTAAGAAAGGACATCTGAATGAAGACTGCAGAGCTCCAAAGAAAAAAGGAGACAGACAGGAAGAGACTACTCAGGAAGAGAATGGAGAAGGTGATGTGTTACAAGATGCTTTGATTCTTCCATTAGATAATACTAGTGATTACTAGGTATTAGATTTAGGGGCTTCAAGTCATGCTACACCACATAGGAAATTCTTTCATGATTATGTTCAAGGTGATTTTGGGCATGTGCTATTGGGGGATGGTGAACCATGTAAAATTGTTGGAAAGGGTAAGGTACGGATTAAGTTAAATAATGGAAGTGAATGGATTCTAAAGGATGTAAGGCACATTCCTGCTATGAAAAAAAATATGATCTCAATAGGGCAGTTGGGAGATAGCGGTTGTTTGTCTACATTTGGAGAAACGTGGTGGAAGATCACTAAAGGATCAATGGTAATTGCAAAAGGAGATAGGATAGGTACATTATATTTATGTCCTCATAATATTGATTTTTCTATCTCTGTAGCTTCCATAGAAACAGGTGCGACATTGTGGCATCATAGGCTTGGCCACATGAGTGAGAAGGGGATGCACATTCTCCACTCAAGGAAACTGCTTCCAGATCTGAAGCAGGCAAGTTCAGAATTCTATGAGAACTATGTTTATGGAAAACAGAAGAGAGTTAGATTTCTTAGGGTTGGGAAACAAAAGAAGAGTGAAAAGTTAGAGCTTATCCATACAGATGTATGGGGACCAGCTCAGGTACAATCTCTTGGTGGCTCTCATTATTATGTTACTTTTAGTGATGATGCAACTAGAAAAACTTGGGTTTATTGCATTAGACAAAAATCTGATGTGTTTGATACTTTTAAGAAGTGGAAATCTTTGGGTGAGAATGAGACAAGAAAAAGGTTGAAATGTCTCAAATCTGATAATGGAGGAAAGTATTGCAGTAAGGAGTTTAATCGTTACTGTTCACACATTGGGATTTGCAGAGAGAAGCCAGTCCCTAGAACACCACAAGAAAATGGTGTGTCAGAAAGGATGAACAGAATGATCATGGAGCATGCAAGGTGTATGAGATTGCATGCAAGGTTGCCCTTATAGTTTTGGTCTGATACTGTAAACACTATTGTTTATTTAATAAACAGAGGGCCTTCAAGCACTTTGGATGGTGGCATTCCAGAGGAAGCATGGATAGGTAAACAGGTAAAATACTCATTTTTGAGAACTTTTGGTTGTGAAGCATTTGTCCATATTGATAAAGATGATAGAACAAATCTTGAGGCAAAATTGAAGAAATGTACCTTTATTGGATACGGGGTTGATGATTTTGGTTATCGCTTATGGGATCTTAAAAAATACAAAATCATTAGGAGTAGAGATGTAGTATTCAATGAAAAGGTCATGTACAAAGATCAGTTGCAGGGAAAGAAAAAAGAAAAGGAAAACACAGAGTACACAGTGCTTGATGAAATCAAAGAAATTGAAGTTCCAAAAGCACCAGAAAATCAACAGCAGTAGTAGGTACCTAAAACTCCTGCAACTGTAAGAAAGTATACTAGGTTAAGTAGACCCCCAAAATGATCCTCTCCTTCACTGTATTATTTATTGATGACTGATTCTGTTGAACCAGAATGTTTTGAATAAGCAATGCAGGTAGAAACTAGAAAGAAGTGGGAGCAAGGCATGGATGAGGAGATGGAATCATTGGTAAGAAACCAGACTTGGGATCTGGTTAAGTTTCCTACAGAAAAAAGGGCATTGTAGAATAAATGGTTTTACAGGTTTAAGGAAGAAGATGGAGGAAAGAAGTGATACAAGGCTAGACATGTTTTAAAGGGGTTTGCACAAAAGAAAGGTATATACTTTGGTGAAATATTTTCTCCTGTTGTTAAAATGACTTCAATTAGAACTATTTTAATATTTACATCTTGAACAATGTTGGAACAGTAAGTCGGTAATCTGACTTGAATGATAGCCGACTAGTTAGAGATTAAGGCAACCACTTAAGGTCGCGTCGGTTGAGTGAACCGACATGTAGTTATTTGTAACTGTTTGTAATTCATATATATTAGGCTGTTGAGCCAGATGTGAACTCGGTTCATTTCTCTGTATTATATGGACCCTCTCATGTTAATATAATCTGTTATTCTATCTACTTGTTCTTGTCTCCTGTCTCTGTGATGTATGTATGTTTGAGTATGTATTATTGGTAAGCTTATGTGATCTGTGAGATTACAACATTGGTTCCATTGTCAGTAGTACATGTCTGAGATGTATGCAAGAGATGATATCAAAATAGGAGATTAAGGACTGGTGGGAGTGTAAAGTAGCAAATTATTTGCAGAATTATGCACGGAGAAACAAATTGATGACTGCACAAGGAAAGGAAATATTATTTACAGAGACACATGAGAATTTTGTAGAATCAGTGCCCCGGCTGCTGAAGAAACTCCTGGATGAAAAATCTGAAAGGAACTAAAGATCAACAGTTACTAGAAAAATTGATTCAAGGGGGGAGAACAAACTTGTCAAAGTGGTTCAAAAATATCGTCGATGAATTCTGCGAGGAGCAAGCAGTAGAAGAAAGGACTTCAGTGGAAACCATCAAAAATAAATTCTACACAGAGCTCACTGAGCAATTTTTTTGTTCCTTACCGACCTTGCTATTTAAGTTCTTGATCGAGAAAGGAGTGGGTCACATTTTTGAACCTTGTCCATCACTTCGTGGACCTCCATTAAACCCTTACTAGGCAGAAAAACAAAAGAGGTGGGAAAAATTCATTGTTGAAAGGGAGTGGGAATACTTCCTAAGCAAGTAGACAGAACTATCCAGGCTTTCTAAATCATCGGGTAGGCTATGGGGGGGGTAGCTAGTCATATGTTGGGATAAAGTGGAGTGGATTCTAGTTGACTAAGGAAGATACCAATCACCAGTAATCAGAAGTCATCCTAAAACGGAAATCAAGAGGACAGTGTCACACAAAGGTATGGCAGACTTCCAGAAAATAGAGAGGGAGAAGAGGCTACAAAGAAGGGAAGAAAGAAGAGAAATATCCTTAGCAGTGTTGAGAGGAATGAGTACTAGGGTGACTAACCAGGAAAGAGATCCACCAGAGTCGAGTCATGACCAATAAGAAGAAGGCATGGAAGAAGAGGCATCCTCTATAGAAGATGAATTGTGGATAGAGCAGCGAGAAGCTCTCCAATTAGAAGTTCCCCAGGAAGAAAAACCTCTATCTTTGATGAATCTGCATACCCAGATACAAGCCATTGTCGAAGAAGACCTCAGACTAGGAGCTGGTGACTTTGGTATATGGAGCCAACTAGACGACAAGACATACACTGATATACATCTAATTATCCATTGAACAGAAGAAGGAAATTGGGTTACACTTCAAGCGGTACCCTCCAATCAAAGTATCCAATTACTTTTACTGACACATGAAGGAGCACCCCCCTACCAAATACAACTTTGTAGAACACAGAACATTCAGAACTGGGGACGAACAATTGTAGTTGGAGATCGACAGAAGAATTTGACAACAACTAACTGCTAGTCGAAGAAGAAATAACAAGTAAAAGAACCAACAAGAATGAGAGTTTCGTCGATGACAGTTCCACAGAGAGCAATAAGCAAATAACCCCACTGCCCCCACCACCACCTCCACCACCACCACCTCCTGAAGAAGACAGTGACAGTGATTCTGACATGGGTCATAGGTCAACACACATCTCTCTATATGAGGGTGATGAGGACCCCAGATGACACTGGTTCATCTGTTAGTCGACTTGGGAGGCTAACCAAGTTATGGATGAAGACAGGTAGATGGCGCAGTTCGCTGGTGCCTTGAGGAAAAGGGAATTAACTTGCTATATGAACTTTTCTGAAAGAACCCCTCGAACAACCAAATCCAAAGTCAAAGCACAATTCCTCTCATTTTTTAAGACTCAAGATGCAAAACATCTAGCAGCAAAGAAGCTAAAGACAACATCACAGAAGCCAGGAGGAACTGTCTGCAATTACGATAAACGATGGAAAGACCTTCTTAGCCAATTGTACTATGTTATTAATGAACAATTATTAATCCAATGGTTTCTTGCAAGTTTATCACAGAAAATTCACTGACACATAAGTCTGGAGACATTCAAGACTTACGAATATGCGCTTACAAAATCTCTCCAAGTAGAAATGGATGATTACATACCAGCATACTCCACCGATCATAGATTAGAAGAATAGCTTGAGATCATACAGAAGTCATTAAAAGAATTAAACCTCAAAAGTCAAGATATCTGGCGCACGAAGTGCTCAACGGCCGGACATTCAAAAGACAATTGTCGACAGGACATTAGCTGATAGGATGTCTGAATTGTGAAGAAAAAATGTTTTTGCGACATTTGACAAGAGCATGGAGACCATTCAACAAAATATTTCCCATTCAATATGAAGAATGGAAAAGCATCATGGTGTGCAATTTGTGAAACTAAAAATCATAACACAGCCGACTGCCATCTGAATCTCAAGAATCGACAGAATTATCATGTAGTTTATCAGACCAATGCAGTTGTACAGAATAATGAGCAAAACAACACACCAAATGATCAGAACAATCAAATATATAAAGGTCAAATATACGAGCGTTGATATGACAATTGACGTGGAGGCTATGGAGGTTGAGGTCGATTCTCTGGGAATTGAGACAAACGACCATGTCGGACCATCCAATGTTTCACATGATATAAGGAGGGACACCAACATGCTGACTGTCCATACAAGGACATCACTCACCTAACATTATGTACTAATTGTGTTGTAGGGGATCACTCATTACAAGATTTCCCTATTATGCTTGAAAAGATAAATAAAAAGAAGAATGTTAATGTCTTGTTGTGTGTGCAAAAACATGATATTATCAATACAAATAATTTACATATTGTAACCCGACAAGGGACAAAAAATGGGAGTGATACAATAAGCAAGATAAAAGAAAAAAATGTTTATCCTAATCTAGTTAAAGAAAAACAAATATATAAAGATGCAACAAATATATTTAGAGAATTTGCCTGACAGGAAGAAGCAAACGACAATTGACATAACACAGTAAAACAACTAATACAGCTAGTACATAAAGATAACTCAGCATCTCAATTCATCGACTTATTATATGGAATAAAACACAACAACACTGAAAAACAAACAAAGAATATCTACAGTCTAAATCAAAAAGATAAAAGTGATTCCGACCCACTTGTCGACCTGGAAATTGAAGGATACCATGTCCGACAAGTTGTACTTGATTTTGGATCACAGGTAAATATTATGACTCAAGACACATGGGAATAGTTAGGAAGACCTCGATTATATGAATCGGGAATATATGTGAAACTGGCAGACCAAGGCCTAATTGAACCTATTGGACTCTAGAAAAATGTTGACACAATGATAAAAGGTATATCGATTAAAGTCAACTTCAATATTATTAACCCTAAGGAAGGATCCAGTTCCTTCCCAGTGTTAGTAGGTCAACCTTGGGGAAGAAAAATGAAAGCTTCGATATACTTGGACGAAGAAAGAATCAAATTAAAAGGGAATGGACAAAAATTCATAGTACCTATTCATCCATCCCAAGGACAACCTTGGATAGAACCAATTGATGAAGAAGTTGACATTCGACAACTATATCAGATACAGACTAATGAAGATTAGACAGAACCTAATATCTATGGAGAACTTCATTTAGGAAATCAAGACTCAGTAGGATATAATTTAGATGCAGAACTATATGATTCAGAGGTTGAAAACTATGAAAAAAAATCAAGAGGATTCTGGTCTATTCAAAAAGTACAGAAGAAACCAGTCAAACAATGCTTTGTGGTGTCTAGTATCCCAAAAATATTTGAAAAGAAAATTAAGGAATACCGTACATTACAACCTGTTGATGTATTTGTAACTTCGGAATGTATTCATCTATCTATCTTATGTATTATAACCCGATGTTTATTCTGAGATGTATCTATAATGTAATTGAGTCATATTGTCATGCCCCGATTTTCCGATCTGGAGGGTCAATAATGTAAACAAGTCATGTCAAGTCATTGTGAGTAACCCTCCAATTGTCTAAGGGTTAAAGTCCTTGCAGTTCCGGGGCACTAGGGTTATTAGTCTCTCCTAGTAGAGGTCAGCCCTAGTAGGGTTTTAGTCATGTTAGGATTAGTATAAATAGAGAACTGGAGTCTCTATTTATCACAGAACTCATCCACACTCAATTGCAGCACATAGTTGAGGAAGGAGAAGACACTGGGGCTAGATAAGAATAAGGTTACTACTGTCGGGAGATCACTTACTATTTTGAGGCTTTTACTATTTTGGTTCTAATTCTATCTCTGAGGAAGTTGTGGGTTTTCTCCTTTATGGTTTTCTCAAGGAAAAACACTATGTTCATTGTCTCTTGTGTTTGATTGCTGTACTTGTTATTCTCTCAGTTAAAGATCCTAATAATGCTAGCTTAATGTTAAAAAACTAACATGGTATCAGAGCTGCTCTAGAGAAGAAGACACTGTGCAGCTGTGAGAACTAGGGATTCCTATTTTGTGGATCTTCCTCCATATATTTTTAGCAAAAGTAAGGTGGAATAACTCTCCTCCTTAGGGCACATCTTTCTGTCGAAGCAGAATCCAATTCTAAGGTTTTTCAGTTTTGGACCCGACACTACTGCCGAAAATTAGGGATTTTCACAGAAGAGGAATTTTTTAGTGAGCCTAGGCCTGGATTGATATCCTCCCAAAAATTGAAGTTAGGGACAAATTTCAAGGCATTTGGGTGGATAGATATCCGAAAAAGAAAAACCCTAATTTGCTCCTGAACTAGCTCTGCGGGATTTTAGCTCAAGTTTCAGATCTGACATCCTAACCTGCTAAGATCTAAGATATTTTGTATTTCCATTTGATATTCTCAGTTTAAGATGTCTCATAATACCAATCTTGATGAAAATCTTGAGGGAGCAAATAACTTCCGAGCCTGGAAGTATAGGATCTCCCTGGTCCTGGAAGAGAATGAATTAGACTCCTACATTCATGAGGAGGTTCCAGTTCTAGAGGGAGATGAGACAAAGGCCTTACATAAGAATAATATGGTTATGTTAAAGAGGATCATTGCTGATTCTATCAAGCATCACCTTATCCCATAGGTGTCCTCTCTCAAGACACCTAAAGCTATGTTTGATTCCCTAACCAAATTGTTTGAAGGGAAGAACATAAACCGGAAGATGAATCTAAGGAATCAACTAAATAATGTGAAAATTCATAATGTAGAGACCATCAATTCTTACTTCACAAGGGTTTCTCAGATCAAGGAACAATTAGAAGCTATAGATGAAGAAGTGGAGAATGCAGAGATTGTGATGACAACACTAAATGGCCTTCCTAGGTCATGGGATTCTTTCATCGAAGGAATGTGTGCTAGAAAGAAGTTAGTCAAATTCAGCATACGATGGGAAGAATTTTCTCAACAAGAAGCATGGATAGAAGCTCGAGAAGAGAATATGGGAAGTGAATACCAAGCTCTCACAGTCCACCCCAAGAAAAGCAGAAGAAGATCTCATTACTCCAAAGGTAAGGATCTTCATTATAGAGATAAAATTAGAAGGGACCTATCAAAATTGAGATGTTATACATGTGATGAAAGAGGACACTTTGAAAAATACTTTCCTAAGAACAAGGGTCACTCTCATAATAAGAAGGGGAACAAAAGAATACATCATGCTCATGATGTAGAGGATGATGAAACATCCAAGAAGAGATCCATATATGAAAGTAAATATTCTTCAAGCGAGGATGAATATGTTCTGATCTCTGCTCTCACAGGTAACATTACTCATGGAAGTGATGATTGGCTTATCGACAGTGGGGATTCCAAACATATGGCTGGATTCAAGGAATCCTTTGTGAGACTGTCAGAACATGAATCACCTCACAAGGTGAAGCTAGGAGATGACTACCAATATCCAATAAAAGGTAGTGGGGAATCTTCATATAAAATAGACTCGGGTAAGTCTCTAACAATGAAAGAAGTATTGTTTGTGCTAGGACTCAAGAAGAACCTTCTCCCCATATCAGCATTGGATGCAAAAGGAATTAGAGTTGCATTCATAGATGGTCAAGTCATCATGTGGCCAAAAGGAAAGACTATCAATGATGTGGCAGTGATTGGAAAACAAGAAGGAGTTTTGTACAAATTAAAGGGCCATCCAAGACAAGCCTTGATCCATGACATAGTAGAGCCAAATGAGCTTTGGAATAGAAGGCTTGCACATGTGCATTGCAGAGCACTACCTATTGTGAGAAAAGCTATTGAAGGTCTTCCAGAATTCCAAACAAAACATGATGGGGTCTGGAAAGAATGTGCGAAAGGGAAGAATACAAAAAAGACATTTCCCAGCAGTGAAAGCAAAGCCAAAGGCATACTAGAAATCATCCACTCCGATGTATGCGGTCTTATGTCATCAAATTCACTAAGCGGGTATGCATACTATGTTTCTTTTATTGATGATTTTTCTAGAAAGACATGGGTTTACTTCATGAAGAACAAAGACGAAGTATTCAGCAAATTCATGGAATTCAAATCCTTGATTGAGAACCACACTGAAAAGAAGATCAAGACTTTTTCATTAGATAATGGAGGAGAATTCACTTCGAATGAATTCAAAGAGCTATGCAAAGAATCAGGGATTAAGAGGGAGTTGTCCACTCCTTATAATCCACCATAGAATGGGATTGCGGAACGGAAGAACAAAACCATCATGGAAGTTGCAAAAGCCATGCTTCATGATCAAGATCTTCCTATCCATATTTAGGCTGAAGCTGCCAAAACAACAGTGTATGTACAGAATCGTACTCCACATAGAGTACTCAAGAACAAGACTCCTGAAGAAGTCTTCTCTGGAAAGAAACCAAAAGTCAGCCATCTCAGAATATTCAGCTGTCCTATGTACATACACATTCCAAAAGAGAAGAGAAAAAAATTAGATCCTTCAGGAAAGAAAGGCATATTTGTGGGATACTCTGAAAGCTCGAAGGGTTACAGAATCTATTTCCCAGGATACAAGAAGATTGACATTAGCAGGGATGTGACATTTGATGAAGACACAACTTACAACAAATCCAGAAAGAGACCTACTGAAGAACCTAAAGAAGCAGAAGTGGAAGCACCTAGAATTCATGATACAACCATGAATGAAGAAGCTCAAGAAGAAGATCGAGTTTTCAAAGAACCAAAAAGACATGTAGATCCACCTCTGGAGAAATATCCTCATAAGAGGAAACCTGCTTGGGTACGTGAACTTATCCAAGGTGTGGAAAGATATGGGAATCCAGAAGAGAATCACAGAGAAAGAAAGAGGACCAGATCCTGCTCTGGGTATGTAGATTTACTATGTGATTTCATTGATAAAGAACCTTCCAGTTATGAAGAAGCAACAGAACGGAGAGAATGGAAGGATGCTATGATCAAAGAATATCAATTGATCATGAATAATGATTTTTGGGATGTTGTCCCAAGACCAGAAGGGAAGTCAGTTCTAACTTCCAAATGGATCTACAAGATCAAGCATGCTACAGATGGTAGCATTGAAAAGTATAAAGCAATATTTTTAGCTCGGGGTTTCTCTTAGAAAGAAGGAATAGACTATGAAGAAACCTTTGCACCTATAGCCAAATACACTTCCATTAGATCAGTACTTGCTCTGGCTGCAGTGATGAAATGGAAGATACACCAGATGGATGTCAATACTGCCTTCTTTAATGGTGTAGTGGAAGAGGAAGTGTATGTAGAACAACCACTCAATTTTGAGACACATGACAGGGAGTCTCATGTATGCGGATTGAAGAAAGCCCTGTACGGTTTGAAATAGGAACCCGAGACTTGGTACAGTAGAATTGACAGCTTTCTATCCAGTTTGGGCTTTACCAAGAGTAAAGCATATTCCAACCTTTACTATAAGGTTGAGGATGGCAACCCAGTGATGCTTGTACTATATGTAGATGATCTATTTATGATAGGTACAGATGGGTTGATTGCTGATATGAAGAGAAAGCTTGCTTCTGAGTTCTAAAGGAAGGACTTGGGGATGATGCATTGCTTTATAGGTATGGAGGTGTGGCAAAATATAGATGGAATATTCCTTGGACAAGGGAAGTATTTCGTAGAGATCCTAAAGAGGTTTGGGATGATGGACTGCAAGGCTATGGCGACACCTATGGCATCGAACCTGAAGCTATTGAGTGGTACTTCATCAGAGTCATTTGATGCTACAATGTATTGTCATATGATTGGGTCATTGATGTATCTAACAAACATGAGACCAAAAATTTGCTTTGCTGTGAACACCTTGAGCCAGTTCTTGAAAGTTCCAAGAAATGTTCACTTGATTGCTGCAAAGCATATTCTGAGGTACCTGAAGGGTACAGTTGATTATGGGATCAAGTACGATGTGAATCAAAAGATTAACCTGGAGGGTTATGTTGATTCAAATTGGGCAAGAAGTTCCATTGATAGGAAGAGCACTTCAGGTTGTTACTTCAGTATGGGATCAAGTGTGATCTCTTGGTTTAGCAGGAAGCAATCTTGTGTGGCACTGAGTACAACTGAAGTAGAGTATGTCGTAGCTTGTTCAACTAGTTGTGAGGAAGTATGGCTATGGAAGCTACTATCTGATATATTTAATCCCCAGTTGGATTCTACTTGTATACATTGTGACAACCAAAGTTGCTTGAAGTTGTCAGAGAATCCAGTGTTCCATGACAAGTCAAAGCATATCAAGATCAAGTATCACTATATCAGGGATATGGTGCAAAGGGGAGCAGTGAAGCTCCATGATGTAGTGACGGAGGAACAGATAGCTGATGTATTTATGAAGCCATTAGCTAGGCTGAAGTTTGAGTACTTTAGGGAGAAGCTTGGTGTTCTCTAGATCAAGGTTTCCTCCAAGAGAAAATGATGAGACACATAGCCACTCTGACATGGTGAGATGATTGGTTCTTTCCATGGTCAGATGTAAGGGCTAAGCCATTATGTCATGGTGAGAGGATTGGTTCCTTCCATGTCAAATATGAGTGTTGGCCATTCTATCGAGTAGGACAGATGTAAGGGAAACTACCATTCTAGGAATGGAGGAACCTGGTCAGTTACCAGGAAAACTCAGTCTAGGAATGAGAAGCCACTATGATGTGACAAAGGGATGTGTTCCCACTTGATCATATGTAAGGTCTGAACCATTCTGTCATGGCTAAAGGATTAATTTCCTTCCATGTCATATGTGAGTGTTGGCCATTCTGTCGAGTAGGATAGATGTAAGGGAAACTACCATCCTCTAGGAGAATGGAGGCACCTGGTTAGTTACTAGGTAGCTCAGTCGAGGGGGACTGGGGGCCATTCTGATATGACTATAGGATTTGTTCCTACAAGATCAGATATGAGTGCAAGCCCTTCCATCATTGTGAGCAGGATGTGTTCCCACCTGGGTGGATGTAAGTGTAGATCCTTTCTTCGATCATGTGTTGATCAAATATAAGTGCTAAGCCTTTCTTTAATCATGTGTTGATTAGATATAAGTGACGTTCCTTTCTTTGATCATGTGTTGATCAGATGTAAGTGCAGTATCTATCTTCGATCATGTGTTTATCAAATTTAAGTGCGAGGTATTTCTAATATGATTATAGGATTGGTTCCTACATGATCAGATGTGAGTGTTGGGCATTCCTTTCTGACGAGTAGGTCAGATGTAAGTGTTGGGCATGCCTTTCTTTGATCATGTGTTGATCAGATGTAAGTGCAGTATCTATCTTCAATCATGTGTTGATCAGATAGAAATGATGAGCCATTCTTCGATCATGTGTTGATCAGATGTAAGTGCAGTATCTATCTTCGATCATGTGTTGATTAGATAGAAATGATAAGCCTTTCTTTGATCATGTGTTGATCAGATATAAGTTCTGAATAAGACCTACATGGAGGCTAGGCCTACAACCAACATGAAAAAGGGTTGGCTCTGTAGAACTTCCTGTGACAAGAAGAATCATGAGATAGCACCCATGATGATCCAGATCCAGTGATGATAGCTAGTGATGATCCCAATTGAGTGATGATCCAGATTGAGTGATGATCCAGATCGAGTGATGATCCAAATCCAGTGATGATGTCCCATGATGATCCAGATTGAGAGATGATCTAGATCCGAAGATCAAGATGACTTGAAGACTCAGAAGACTTGAGATGTAAATGATGAGATGATCTAGCTGATATAGAGAAGAAGACCAGTGCTGAAAATCGTGTTTAAAGAATACCTTCCTAGTTAAGAGGGAGTGTTGATGTATTTGTAACTTCGGAATGTATTCATCTATGTATCTTATGTATTGTAACCCGATGTTTATTCTAGGATGTATCTATAATGTAATTGAGTCATATTGTCATGCCCCGATGTTCTGATCAGGAGGATCAATAATGTAAACAATTCATGTCAACTCATAGTGAGTAACCCTCTGATTTTCTAAGGGTTAAAGTCCCTGCAGTTCCAGAGCACTAGGGTTATTAGACTCTCCTAGTAGAGGTCGGACCTAGTAGGGTTTTAGTCATGTCGGGATTAGTATAAATAGAGAACTGGAGTCTCTATTTATCACACAAGTCATCCACACTCAAGTGTAGAGCATAGTTGAGGAAGAAGAAGACACTGGGGATAGATAAGAAGGTTACTACTATCGGTAGATCGCTTACTGTTTTGGGGCTTTTACTTCTTTGGTGCTGATTCTATCTCTGAGGAAGTTGTGGGGTTTTCTCCTTTATGGTTTCCCTGAGGAAAAACACTGTGTTCATTGTCTCTTGTGTTTGATTGCTGTACTTGTTATTCTCTCAGTTAAAGATCCTAATAATGCTAGCTTAATGTTGAAAAACTAACACAACCAACAAATATAAATACCACAAAAATCCCAAGGTATAAAGAAAGAGAATCACCAATTATGCATGTAGAGCAAGTATCTAGGAACATCGGTGAACATGGCCGACTACAAAGTTTAGTAGAAATTTTTACAGGACAAGCTACTAGATGGTGGGATAGCCATCAGTCAAGACTACACACATGGACAATAGCTTCAAATTATTTTGTAGAAAGGTTTGGAGGAAAGAAGTGAACCAACCAGGCTCAGATACCTATATTTACCGAAGGACAGGATCAAGAAAACAATATAAAGATATGTGAAAAACAATGAAGAATAATGGGATATAAGGATGAACGCACGTGGCCACACTTATTTCCATCAACACTCACCGACTTACCGAACAAATGGTACAAGATGGAAGAAGACTGAGGTGAAACATTCCTCTGGCATGAACTTAGAATTTTTTTTATGAAAGACTTCAACTTTATACCACAAGATGAGAATTTGGTCAAAAAAGCAAAACATATTAAAGAATTTATACAGCTGACAAAAAAAAACCCTTAAGAGATAACCAACAAACAATGGACTGTAACAATATACAAACCGGGACAATACCATAATCGACGAGACTACAGTTGGAAAATGAAAAGTCAAAAGGGAAACGTTTTAGATGGAAATCAAATCATGTAGAAACGACCAAACCTATTCACACAATACTCAAAGTTGAAACAACTGACAAGGAGGATAATGACCGAATGAATGTAGCAAATTTCCCTGCCACATTCTCATAGTTTAAGGAAGGGATTCGACCAATCAATGAAGCTAAAGCACCGGAATGGCTAGATGCTAAAATTAAAACTATAGAAGTCAACATATCAAATGATGATTGGCCAAAAATAACAAAAATTGGAGACTATTGGTCGAAAGAACAAACAGCAGAGATCACAAACCTACTGAAAGAATTTCAGGATGTATTTTCCAGAGACTATAAGGATCATAAAGGTCTAGTACATAAAATGGGTGAAATGAAGATCGACATAAAACCTGATGTTCAACCTGTGAAGAAAAGACCATAGAAACTAGCTCATAAATACAAAGAGATAGTCAAAAAGCAGATTGATAACATGATTACAGCAGGAATCATCTACCCTATTGACCAATCAAAATGGGCAAGTCCAATGGTGGTTTAACCAAAGAAACATGATCCAACCAAGCTAAGGATTTGTGTCGATTTCAGGGAGCTAAATAAAGTGACACTAACAGACCCATTCCCAACTCCTTATGCAAATGAAATATTAAATGAGGTAGTAGGACATGAATGCTATTCGTTTACAGATGGATTCTTGGGTTATAATCAATTACCAATAGCCAAAGAAGATCAGAAAAAGACAACATTTGTATGTGAATTTGGCTCATTTGCTTACAAGATTATGCCTTTTGGACTTAAAAATGCACCTACAGTCTTTTCAAGGATTGTGGTCAAAACATTCCAAGAATATATTTACAAAAAAATGGCAGTATATTTCAACGATTGGACAATATACTCTACACTAAAGGACCATTGTAAATGGCTAAGAATTATGTTGGAACAATGTCGATATATCCAACTATCACTAAACATCAATAAGTGCATATTTTTAACCCCTATAGGAATACTATTAGGGCATATCGTCTGTAAAGAAGGTATTAAATTCGACTTCGTAAAAATGAAAATCATCCTCGAATTAAAACCCCCGATGAATCCGAAACAAGTTAGGGTACTACTTGGTCATACAGGATACTATAGAAAATTCATAAGACATTATTCATATATGACATACCCATTGGAAGAATTTCTAAGAGATGATCAGGAATTTAATTGGATAGAAGAGTGTGACATATCATTCAAAAAACTAAAAATAAGGCTAGTCAAAGCACCTATCCTAAGGTTTCCAAACTGGTCGACTAAATTCCATGTCCACATCGACGCATCAAGTCTAGAAATAGGTGCAATCCTAAATCAGCCAAGAGATGATGGAATGGATTATCCTATAGTTTACAGTAGCAGAAAACTAAACAAAGATGAACGAAACTATTCGATGACAGAAAGAGAAGCATTAGGAATGGTCTTTGCACTACAAAAACATCGACACTACCTACTAGCTAACCCATTTG
Organism: Pseudotsuga menziesii; assembly: GCA_001517045.1. NCBI lineage: Eukaryota > Viridiplantae > Streptophyta > Pinopsida > Pinales > Pinaceae > Pseudotsuga > Pseudotsuga menziesii. The sequence continues at coordinate 157,071 of LPNX010090640.1, forward strand.
TCTTCTATACCGACCACCAAGCACTAAAATACCTTGTCAATAAGTCACTACACCATGGAATAATCTGTCGATGGCTACTTCTATTCCAAGAATTTGAATTTGAAGTCATTGTTAGACCAGGTAAGCTAAATGTTGTTCCCAACCACTTATCCCGAATCGACACAGAGGAGGAACCGACAGGAGTTGAAGATGAGTTACTGGATGCACATCTATTTCGAATATAAGCAATCCCAACAGATTTAAAGGAAATAGCTTAATTTTTAGAAGATGGACAAGCACCAGAAGGTATGAGTATAAATAAGAAACAAATTTTATCCATGAAAGCTGCACCATATAGCATCATAAATGGATTCTTGTACAAAATGGGCTTGGATGACATCCTTAGGAGGTGTATACTGGAACATGAAATAAATAATATCATCCATGAAGCACATTATGGACTTGGTGGAGGACACTTCCAAGTAGACACGACTGCAAAGAAAATCCAACAATCAGGGTTGTGGTGGCCGACACTTCACAAAGATTGCAAAAATTTTGTAAGTCAATGTGACCGATGTCAATGACTGGGTCGACCCCTTCCTAGCACAGAAATTCCTTTGATATCAGTAAACCCAAGTTTGACATTTGAAATTTGGGCTATCAAATTCATAGGACCATTTCCCATACCAGCAAAAAGAATAGGTGCAAGGTACATAATAACTGCAGTTGAGTATGTAACCCAATGGGCAGAAGTAGAACCAATTGACACATGTTCCAGTGAAATAGCCACAAAATTTATCTATGAAATATTATCACCCGATTTGGATGTCCACTAAACCTAATTAGTGACCAGGGAACACACTTTATCAATAGAACTATCAAAGCCCTAATAGCCTAGTTCCAAATCGACAATCATCAGAGTAAAGCATACCATCCTCAGTCGAATGGAGCAATTGAAGCATTTGACAAAACACTAAAAAAAGGATTAACAAAAATATGTAATGCAGACAAAGATTACTAGGATGAAAAGATACCTACAGTACTATGGGCATACAAAACAACATACAAACGTTCAACTGACCAAACCCCCTTTTGACTAGTGTATGGACAAGAAGCAGTAGTTCCATTACATTTCTGACAACAGACACCTATTATCGCAAAGATTTTACATGTCGATGTTGAAAAAGGAAGAAAGGACCGACTATTGCAACTAAGTAACCTTGAAGAACACCGACTAATGGTGATACAACATCAAGAAATCCAAAAACAACAACAAAAAGCATGGCATGACAGAAACATCAAAAACAAAAACTTGGCGGCAGGAGATCTTGCTTTACTATACAATAGTCGGGTAAAAGGAAAACCTAAAAGGATACATACACAATGGATGGGACCTTATGTTGTCGAAGAAATACATTCCAATGGATCAGTCTGACTAAGGACATTATGAGGCATAGTATTTTGGAGGCTCGTTAATGGGGCCCGACTAAAACGCTATAGAAACTATAAAAGAAAAAAACACATATAACGACCATAATGGTTAAACAAAAGCTATAAAAATATAAAAATCCAAAAAAAAAAATAGTACCCATACATGCACAAAACTATGACAGGGAACGACCATTTTCACGATCAACATCATGCCCATCGACCACTTTCATAATCGACATCGACCGACGACCTCGATAGTCCCATCACGCATTCATGACTTTGAGCGCCAAAACCATATCACCAGTAATGCACACTTAAGTGTTCTTGCTGGACCATCACATTCGCCATTAATACACCCCTCAACAAAAACATTCAACACTTCAACTATAAATATTGAACCGCCAAAGGATCATTCACCTCAATTCAAATAGAGAGAGCAACAGAGCAACCAGATGACTAAAATCCAAGAACACCGAAGTAAAATCAACCAGCAGATTGACAAAATGGCACCAAAATAGACCAGAGCCTCAGCCAAGACCAAGGAACTACAGACTACAGAGACACCATTAGTGAGGAGACTAAAGAACATCAAGAATGCTAAGATGCAAGAGGGCTCATGGAAAAAACTATGGACCAAGATAAAAGAGTGGGCTTACATCAACAAAAATCCTACCCCCACTGTAGAGAAGATACAACACAATACCATTGTAAATTATGTCAACGTGCCACTCAAGTCCATTTTTGCAGGCACAAAAGAAACAACAATAAAATTTATCATAAGGCGGTACCACAACGGCCGATTTTACTTCGACCGACCGATCGACATCTCTAGGGAAGTCATTTACAAACTGACAGGGCTATCAAACAAAGGAGACCCAGTACCCATCAGTATTAAAGAAGTATTAGTCAAAGAACTAACATGGTCGGCATTGGGAAAAAACTCGAGAGGGTTAATGATTAGTCAAATAACACATCAAACACCACATATTGTGGCCAAAATCATATCTATTACACTCACAATGGCAATTCATGGAAGCGACCTCAAACTGGACATGTTAGAGGTAGTAGACACCATTGCAACCAATGGAAAGGTATATAGATTGGCTGAGTATTTCATCGACATGATAAAAAACATCATGATGAAAAATGCCAAGAGACGAGAGGAATTATCAGGTTCCCATCCCTTATCATATGGATAGTAATGTTCTCTATTTTCCCTGAAGGAGACAAATATTTTCAAGAACTGACAAGATTTCATATGTGGAGATTCAATCCATTCTCCTAGAATGGAACAATGAAGGAACTTGCCAAGGGAAAGGTGGTGTTGGAAAACTAGCTCCAGCAGCTCAAAGTACGCATGACTAGATGGAGGGTGCCTTAGAACATCCAACGAAGTCTACCCAAAAAGGCACACATCCAGCTAGAGCTTGACCATACCGCAGTGTGGTACATGTAGGGTGCCAAACCAAATGCAAAGAGCCTTGACTACTATCCGACAGTCGAAGAAATATTTCGGGAGTTATCTCGACAAGCTAGAACAAAAGTTCCAATACTAGCAAGAGAAAAGGAAACAGACTTCTCGATAGAGGAGCCATTGACAGACCAGGAGAAGGAGGAGGATTATGAGCTTAAATTATACATCAATACCTTTGTGTCGAAAGAGACACCGGTCGAAGGCACTGGCCGACTACAAATCATAATCAAGCCTCCCACAGCACAAAGGGAAGAGACACATGCAGAATAGTAGGTAACTAATCCGGCTGAGGAAAGTCTCACCCTGACCCAAGACCCAAGGGGAGAAATAGAAACTAAAAATCCAGAGGATGCTCTCACCAAAGAAAATATAACCAAATTATCGAAGGAGATAGCAGCCTCAAGAAAAAAGAAAGAAAACACAGGAACAATAGAAAGGTATCGAAGGAGATAGCAGCCTCGAGAAAAAAGAAAGAAAACATAGGAACAATAGCAAGGGAAAGGTAAGCATAGGCTTCTCATTGCAGAGTCTTCAGAGGACGAGGAACTAGCGGCTATGACCCTCAACATAATAAAGGATGCCGCAGCAAACAAAGTGCCGGTGGAGACCCAATTTCAAATATTTGTTGAGGTGGGGGCACAACAAGGTCGAGCAAAGAAGGAGAAGAGCACAAACACTTTGACAGTCGAAAATGTTGTGGGTATTGTGTCTACACCCCCACCTCCATCTTCGACAAAAATAACAGAGGAGATAATACCTCAAATTATAGCTTTCTGTAAGCCCATTGGACTTATGCAAGAATGCTATGTCGAAGGCTGTGAAGGAAAAATACGACCGTGACAGAGACCTCTAGGCATACACTGAAAAACTGCCTGAAATATTCACCATGGTACAAAAACTCTCTACCAAAGCCCCTTTGTTTGAAGCTGGTGGATCCAGACAACCTGGCCAAGTACTCCAGAGGATAAATACTTTTGGAACTATGACTTTGAACTTTGAGAGAAACCCCGACACAGAAGCTGAACTTGTCGCACATCGGATCACGTCTATCACTCCAAACAACCCTGAACCGATCGAAGATGAGGAAGGAGAAAACATGGAGGACATAAGTCAAGAAATCAACCAAATGTTCTCCAACCTGGATTCGCCCCCTTAAATAAATAATACACCACTCAACCACACTTCCACCAACCCAATCACACTCGACCATTCACCAACCCCATCACCACCACCTCCTGACCCAGAACCCTTAATTCAACCAGCTACACTAGAACCACCTCCACCGCAATCATTAACGACAACTATATCCACTTCTAGACCCTCTTCATCCAACCAACTAGAGGCACAACCAGATGGAGTAGTCATCCCACCACCCCAACTAGAAATACCATCCATCACTGCTACACCACAAATAGAAAACCCAAACCTGACTCTTGCAGGTGCATAGGTGCTGAAACAAGTAGAAACATAGAAGCACAAGAAGAAGAAGGAGAAAAAGAAGAAGGACCATCATGAATAGACAACAATGGTCCACATCAGTCAACTTGGGTCGACCACTGCGGTCGATGTAACCAAGTTGAAAAATGTAGAGCTAGGACAACGCCTAGAAACACTAGCGATTGAAGCAAAGACAAGGAGCTAGCAGAGATGTAAGGAGCTCGACAACAATGAAAAATAACAAGTCGAGTTTCTAAACAAATGTAGAAACCTTGTACAAATGGTGATACCAGGACCAGTAGAGGTTGACATTGACAAACCACTAGAAAAATCTTACCGGTTTTTTGAGAGTGTGGTGTCAGCACTGCAGGCACAAATTCAAGACACAAAAGAGGAGAAAAAATAAGAAATCGTCTGACTATTGATGGAGTAGCACACAGCCTTTGTAGAAGCATACAAAGTGTTGCAAGATCACATGGAGGAGTCTATCATTATAGAAGAAGTACTGGGAGACTAGCCTGCTTACTACGAGAAAGTCTATCAGGGAACCACGCAGACCCGACAAGAGAGCCAAGCACTAGAGAAGAGGAAAACCACTGACGAAGCACTCAGATGCACAATTGAAGATCAAATAGTGCTTGAAATAGCTAAACTATAGAAGCTCGAGTGAGAAGCACATTAGTGGGTGCAACAAGCCATTCCAAACCTAGAAAAAGTAGACATCATCTCCCCGCAAATGAAAAGACTACGAGAGACAGCGGAGGAAAAGGATCAGTTTATGGGTCATGACATGGAAAAAATAGCGGAAGTTTCCATACTATAGAAAATGTCAATATTATCTAGTCTGACTACACTAACCATGGACATACAGAAAATTTTGCAGAGTTGGACGGATTTCCAACGCCAACTGGCAGTGACAACTGAAGCTATTGTCGAAGTCTGTGTATAGAAAACGCCAACCATCAGACTTCACAGCCCATGAAGACCAAGCACAAAGAATGACTACTTAGATAGACAAATAAATTTTGGGTACCTCCCTATTTCTTTGGGACGAAGAGATGTTTTGCTCATGGGGGAGATGTTGGAGGAGCAAGTTGATAAGCCGACGTGAATGATAGCTGACTTAGTCGATCATCCGACTAGTTAGATATTAGGTTGGCCACCTAATATCGTGTCAGTTGAGTGAACCGACAGGTAGTTATTTGTAACTGTTTGTAATTCATATATATTAGGCTATTGAGCCAGATGAGAACTCAGTCAGTTCTCTGTATTGTATGGGCCCTCTCATGTTAATATAATATGTTATTATATCGACTTGTTCTTATCTCCTGTCTCTATAATGTATGTATGTTTTAGTATGTATTATTGGTAATCTTATGTGGTTTATGAGATTACAACAAATAGTTAGATGTAAAAATGGCCTTTCTCCATGGGGATTTGGAGGAAGAGATTTATATGCAGCAGCCACAAGGGTATGAGGTAAAAGGGAAGGAGAATTTGGTTTGCAAGTTGAAGAAGAGCTTGTATGGCCTAAAGCACGCTCCAAGGCAGTGGTATTTAAAATTTGATAAGTTTATGACAGAACAAGGTTATGATAGATGTCATTCTAACCACTGTGTTTATTTGAAGAGGCTAGATAATAGAATATATATTATCTTGTTATTGTATGTGGATGACATGCATGTTGCAGGGTCTAACATGCAGCATATAAAAGTGCTCAAAATAAAACTAGCTAAATAATTTGCGATGAAGGATTTGGGTGCTGCAAAGCAAATCCTTGGCATGAGAATAACAAGAGATAGGAAAAATTGCAAATTGACGTTGTCTCAAGGTGAGTACATAGAAAAGGTGTTGCAGAGGTTTAGAATGCAGAATGCAAAACCAGTCAGTATGACTTTGGCCAACCATTTCAAACTAAGCAAGGATATCTGTCCAGAGACACAGGAAGAGATAGATTACATGTCCCATATTCCCTATTCATCAGTGGTTGGAAGCTTGATGTATGCCATGGTGTGCACAAGACCAGATATTGCACATGCAGTGGGAGTTGTGAGCAGGTATATGAATAANATGGATTCTCAAGTATTTGAGAGGTACCACTTCTCATGCATTATGTTTTGGAGTTGGAGGTTCAGACACTGAACTACAGGGATATGTTGATGCAGATATGGCTGGTGATAAAGACAGTAAGAGAAGCACCATAGGATATGTGTTTACTATGGGTGGAATAAAATAAGTTTGATTTCAAAACTGCAATAGGTTGTTGCACTTTCAATGATGGAAGCTGAGTATGTTGCTGCTACAGAGGCTAGTAAGGATATGATTTGGTTGCAGAGGTTCATGGAAGAATTGGGTAAGAAGCAGGACAATAATAGGTTGTACAGTGACATCCAAAGTGCTATTCATCTTGCAAAGAGCTCAGCCTTTCATTTGAGGACTAAACATATACAACTCAAGTACCACTTCATAAGATCTGTTCTAAATGAAGAATCGTTAAAACTAGAAAATATACACACTAGCCAAAATCCTACAGACATGTTGACAAAGGGAGTAACCAGAGAGAAAATGAGTTCCTGCTCAGTTTCTATTGGCCTCCAAGCATGAAGGTGAAAATAAGAAATTTTCCAAGTCCAAGGTCCAAAGCATAGTCCAGCAAGTGCAGTAGCGGTGGAGTTGTTGTGATCAGTCTCCAAGTGGGATATTGTTGGTTGTGGATCCTAATATTCTAGATGCAGAGATATTATTCAGTTGTGTTTGTAACCCAGGTGTACTCTACACTCATTCCCCCTGCCTTGGGGTTCGGGGGTAGTGCCCCAAAGAAATGGGGTTTGGGGGGCGCAGCCCCCAAGAAAAATTATTGGGATGTGTGTTGGCCAATAGTATTGTGGACCCATGGTATTGGGTTAACCCTAGAATTTTCCCATTGTATTTCCCATATAAAAGAAAGAATTGTAATACGACTGAGTATGGTATTGTATTGTATTGGAAGAGAGACTATGAGAGCGTGAAGAGGAAGTGTAGCAGTTTTGCTGCAGGGTGTATCCCTTCATCTTTTTGTACTATAATAAAAGGACTGGAAATTTCTTTGTGGACGTATCCCATCATTTGGGTGAACCATGTTATATCTGTGTCAATATGTAATGTTTTTAATATGTTTTGCATCTTATTTATTGCTTTAACTATATATCTGTTATTGTTCTGTGGTCCTGTTTTCTAACATCACAGTCATATCAGAATGGCCCTCAGTCCCAGACTGAGTTTTCCTAGTACCTCACCAGGCAGCTCCATTCAAAGAATGGAAATAGCTCTTATATCTGATCATGTAGGAACCAATCCTACAGTCATATCAGAATGGATGAGCACTCATATCTAACATGGAAGGAACCAATCCTCTCACCATGACAGAATGGATCAGCCCTTACATTTGACCATGGAAGGAACCAATCCTCTCACCATGTTAGAATGGCTCATGGACTCATCACTTCCCTTTGGAGGGAACCTCGATCTATAGAACACCAAGCTTCTCCCTGAAGTACTCAAACTTCACCCTAGCCAATGGCTTCGTCAACACATCAGCTATCTGATCGTTCATCGCAACATACTGGAGCTTCACTGCTCCCCTTTGCACCATATCCATGATATAGTGATACTTGATCTCAATATGATTCAACTTATCATGGAACACTGGGATCTCTGACAACTTCACACAACTCTGGTTGTCATAATATATACAAGTAACATCTAACTGGAGATCAAATAAATCAGACAGTAGCTTCCATAGCCATACTTCCTCACAACTAGCTGAACAAGCTATGACATACTCTACTTCAGTTGTACTCAGTGCCACATAGGATTGCTTCCTGCTAAACCAAGAGATCGCACCTGATCCCATACTGAAGCAACACCCTGAAGTGCTCTTCCTATTGATGGCACTGCCTACCCAATCTGAATCAACATAACCCTCCAGGTTAATCTTTTGATTTGAATCATACTTGAGCCCATAATTAACTGTACCCCTCAGCTACCTTAGAATATTCTTTGCAGCAATCAAGTGAACATTTATTGGATCTATCAAGAATTGGCTCAAGGTGTTCACAGCAAAGAAAATGTATGGTGTCGTGTTTTCCAGGTGCATCAAGGACCCAATCATCTAATGATACATCCTAGCATCAACCGACTCTAATGAAGCATCACTCAATAGCTTTGGGTTCAATGCCATAGGTGTGGCCATAGCCTTGTAGTCCATCATCCCAAACCTCTTCAGGATCTCTATTGCATACTTCCCTTGTCCGAGGGATATTCCAACTACATTCTGCCACACCTCCATGCCTAGAAAATAATGCATCATACCAAGTCCTTCATTTTGAACTTGGCAGCAAGATTCCTCTTCCTATCAACAATCAACCCATCCATACCTATTACAAATAGATCATCTACATACAGTAGCAGCATCATTGGGTTGCCATCTTCAACCTTGTAATAAAGATTGGAATATGCTTTGCTCTTAGTAAATCCCAAACTAGATAGAAAGTTATCAATTCTTTCGTACCAAGTCTTGGGTGCCTATTTCAAACCATACAGGGATTTCTTCAATCTGCACACATGAGACTCTCTGTCATGTGTCTTGAAACTGAGTGGTTTCTCTACATACAATTCCTCTTCTACTACACCATTCAAGAAACCAGTCTTGACATCCATTTGGTGTATCTTCCATTTCCTCATTGCAACCAAAGCAAGTACTAATCTGATGGAAGTGTATCTGGATATAGGTGCAAAATTTTCTTCATAGTCAATTCCTTCTTTCTGGGAGAAACCACGAGCAACAAATATTTCTTTATATTTTTCAATGCTACTATCTGCAGCATGCTTGATCTTGTAGATCCATTTGGAAGTTACAACTGACTTCCCTTCTGGTCTTGGGACAACATACCAAACGTCATTCTTCATGATTGATTGGTATTCTTCGATCATAGCATCCTTCCATTCTTTCTATTTTGTCGCTTCTTCATGATTGGAAGGTTCTTTATCGATGAAATCACATAGTAATGCTACATACCCGGAGTAGGATCTGGGCCTCTTTCTTTCTTTGTGATTCTCTTCTGGAGCCCCATATCTTTTCGAACCTTGGATAATTTCTCATACCCAAGAAGGTTTCCTCTTATCAGGATTCTTCTCCTGAGGTGGATCTATAGGCCTTTGTGGTTCTTCAAATTCTCGGTCTTCTTCTTGAGTTTCTTCATTCATGGTTGTATCATGAATTCTGGGTGCTTCTGCTTCTTCAGGTTCTTCAGCAGGTCTCTTTCTGGATTTGTTGTAAGTTGTGTCTTCATCAAATGTCACATCCCTGCTGATGTCAATATTCTTGTATCCTAGGAAATATATTATGTAAGCCTTCAAGCTTTAAGAGTATCCCACAAATATACCCTTCTTTTCTGAAGGATCTATTTTTTTCTCTTCTCTTTTGGAATGTGTATGTACACATGACAATCGAATATTCTGACATGGTTGACTTCTGGTTTCTTTCCAGAGAAGACTTCTTCAGGAGTCTTGTTCTCAAGTACTCTATGTGGAGTATGATTCTGTACATACACCGCTGTTCTAGCAGCTTCGGCCCAAAGATGCAAGGGCATATCTTGATCATGAATCATAGCTCTTGCGGCTTCCATGATATTTTTGTTCTTCCATTCTACAATCCCATTCTATTTTGGATTATAAGGAGTGGACAACTCCCTCTTAATCCCTGAGTATTTGCATAACTCTTTGAATTCATTTGACATGAATTCTCTTCCATTATCTGATCGAAAGGTCTTGATCTTATTTTCACTATGGTTCTCGATCAAGGCTTTGAATTCCTTGAGCTTGCTGAATACTTCATCTTTGTTCTTCATGAAGTAGATCCATGTTTTCCTAGAAAAGTCATCAATGAAAGAAACATAGTATACATACCTGCTTAGTGAACTTGATGACATTGGACCGCATACATCGGAGTGGATGATTTCCAAGATTCCTTTTTCTTTGCTCTCGCTACTTGGAAATGTCTTCTTTGTGTTCTTTCCTTTTGCACATCCTTTGCAGACCCCATCATGTTTTGCTTGAATTTCTGGAAGACCTTCAATAGATTTTCTTGCAAGTGGTAGTGCTCTGTAATGCACATGTGCAAGCCTTCTATGCCAAAGTTCATTTGGCTCTACTGTGTCATGGACCAAGGCTTATTCTAGATGGCCCTTCAATTTTTATAATCCTCTTTCTTGTTCCCCAATCACTACAACATCATCGATAGTCTTTCCTTTTGGCTACATGATGACTTGACCATGTATGAATGCAACCCTCATTCCTTTTGCATCTAATGTAGATATGGAGAGGAGGTTCTTCTTGAGTCCAGGTACAAACAATACTTCCTTCATTGTCATAGACTTTCTAGAGTCTAGATTATAGTAAGATTCCCCACTACCTTTTATTGGATACTGGTAGTCATCTCCTAGCTTCACCTTGTGAGGTGATACATGTTATGAAAGTTTCACAAAGTATTCCTTGAATCCTATAATATGTTTGGAAGCCCCACTATCTATAAGCCAATCATTGCTTCCATGAGTAATGTTTCCCGTGAGAGCCGAAATCAAAACATATTCTTCCTCACTTGAAGAACCTTCACTTTCATATCTAGTTCTCTTTGATGAAGGTTAATCATCCTCTGTAGCATGAGAATGATGTCTTCTCTTGTTTCCCTTCTTCTTGTGAGAGACATTTTTGTTTCTAGGACATTCTCTAGCATAATGTCCTTTCTCGTCACATGTATAACATCTTATCTTAGACAAATATTTTATAGATTTATATTTATGAAAGGAATTACCTCTAGGGTGATGTGAACTTCTTCTGGGTTTCTTGGAGTGAACTGTGAGAGCTTGATCTTAACTTCCCATCTTTTCTTCTCGAGCTGCTATCTGAGCTTCTTCTTGAGAGCACTCTTCCCATATTCTACTAAACTTGACTAACTTCTTTCTAGCACAGATTCCTTGAATAAAGGAGTCCCATGATCTAAGGAGACCATTCAAGGTGGTCATTACAATCTCTGCATTTTCCATTTCTTCATCTACTTCTTCTAGTTGTTCCTTGATCTGAGAAACTCTTGTGAAGTAAGACTAGATTGTTTCTGCATTCTAAATATTCACATTCTTCAGTTGGTTTCTCAGAGTCATCTTCCGGTTTATGTTCTTCCCTTCAAACAATTTGGTTAGGGCATCCAACATAGATTTAGGTGTCTTGAGAGAGGACACCTATGGTATGAGGTGATACTTGATAGAATCAGCAATGATCCTCTTTTCCATAGCCAACTTCTTCTTATGTAATTCCTTTTCCTCATCTCCCTTTGGAACTAGAACATCCTCATTGATATAGGAGTCCAACTCATTTTCTTCTAGGACCATGGAAATCCTATACGTCCAGGCTCAGAAGTTATCAGCTCCCTCAAGATTTTCATCAAGCTTGGTATGATGGGACATCTTAACTGAGAACCTCAAATGGAAATAAAAGAGATTTAGATCTTACCAAGTCAAGATGTCGGATCTGGATTTGGAGCTAAAATTCTGCAGTGCTGGTTCAGGAGCAGATTAGGGTTTTTCTTTTCCAGATTTCTATCCAACCAAATGATTTGAATTTGATCCCTAACTTTTATTTTAGGGAGGATATCAATGCAGGCCTAGGCTCACTAAAAATTTCCACTTCTATGAAAAGCCCTAATTTTCGGCACGAGTGTTGGGTTCAAAACTGAAAAACCTCAGAATTGGATTTTGCTTCGATAGAAATATGTGCCCTAAGGAGGAGAGTTATTCCAACCTTATTTTGCTGAAAATATATGGAGAGAGATCCACAAAGTAGGAATCCCTAGTTCCCGTAGCTGCACAGTGTCTTCTTCTCGGGTCAGCTCTGATTCCATGTTAGATTTTTAACATTAAGCTAGCATAACATTAGGATATTTAACTAAGAGAACAACAAGCACATAAATAAAAAACAAGAGTCAATGAACACAATGTTTTTCCTCAGTGAAACCATAAATGGAGAAAACCCCGCAACTTCCTCAGAGATAGAATCAGCACCAAAAGTAAAACTCCAAAATAGTAAGATGATCTCTCGACAGCAGTAACCTCTTTCTTCCTTGCCCCAGTGTCTTTCTCTTCCTCAACTATGTGCTACAACTGAGTGTGGATGAGTGTGTGATAAATAGAGAGGCCAACTCTCTATTTATACTAATTCCTGGCATGACTAAAACCCTACTAGGGCCGACCTCTCTAGGAGAGTCTAATAACCCTAGTGCCCCGGAACTGTAGGGACTTTAACCCTTAGACTATAGGAGGGTTACCCACAATGACTTGACATGACTTATTTACATTATAGATCCTCCTGATAGGAACATCGAGGCATGACAAGACACAAGTACATCCCAGAATAAACATTGGGTTACAATAAATAAGAAATACAGGTGAATACATTCCGAAGTTACAATTGCAACAACATGGTTACTATTATTTTTGTTATGGTCTTATGACCTTTATTTAATTACTCCTGCATGTTAATATTTTCACGCTGTATGGGATAATGTACATGGCTTATCATTTTATGACATGGTTCTTGGTTTATTAAAGTCTTTGTGTAAAACCTTGAAGACATATAACTAGCCATTCATGGTATATTACATATGCCATGAACTATAGCTACACCCTAAGTATATAATGTGCATGTTGGGTTTTATATGTTACATTGGGTTTAAACGTTGCGCTGCATTGGAAGGTGGCATGAAATTTACACTATGGGTTTTTATTTATGGTAATGGGGGGCAAAGTGGTGAATTAAATGTGCATGGGAAATCGTGGGTCTCAAGCTTAGGGCTTGGACTAGCATGATGGCTTGTTTCATTTGCAACAGGGCTGCATGAGCTCTTCCTCTGGTCTGGTCCGTGGTGTGGAGCTTTGGGGATCGACTGCATTGGAAGGTATGACTTCCACTCTGGTTTAACAATGTTGTATTGTTATTCAATTTGGTTTTTACAACATACTTCTCATCATAGCTTGGTTTTGTTTACATGTTGCAGTGTTTGGTCAGCGTGGGTCATGGGTCGTGGCTCACCTTGGTGGTCAACATAATACCCATTACATGTAAGCCCTTGTTGTAACCAGTCAAAACTTGATCCTTCTCTTCTGTGATTGTTTGTGGCAGAGATTGAATCTCGTCCTTGGTTAAAATATTAGTTTGGGTTTTATTTGTTGTTATTTGGAGAGGGAATGTCTGTAAAATTAATGTAAAGCATCAGAGATGTGTTTAAGACTTGGGTTTTTTATTTGGCGTTTAGCACTTTCGGGCTGGGACTATTGTATTTTGATTTTGTGATATTATTACTCTTTTAGTATCCTTGTCATGGTGAATACTTGTAGGCTCTGTGATTTGTGAATATGTTTTATGTTTTGGTAATTGGTGACAGCACCATTGCTTGCAATGGTGCCAGGCCTTGGATACATGATTGTGTAAATTCTTGTTTTGGTTTAAATCCTGGTTATAGTTTGTTCTTGTGTATTTAAATGTAAGAGCCCATGACTGTGGGCTTAACCCTTCGAATGAGTATCGTTGCTAATTGCTTAACGTTGACAGGGTTTTAATGGGTTAGGATAGTGTTTAACATTTTGCAAACAAACGGACATGAGCCATGTGTTGGCTACAACATGTAAATAATTAGGGGTTTTAACCTCTATGTAGAGATATGTGGAAATTTTTTGCAGCCTATGAATGTGAATTCAAATAGTGTGGTCTGTATAGTTGATAGATGAAACGTTATAACGTTTGGTAGGATATTAGAGAATCCTACAGGATTGGATAGGGTGAGTTTTAAAGGTATTACATGAACACCACAGGATTCGATCATGGGTCATGATGGTTGTAAACAATGGTTATTGTAATGGCTTGTTTGGGCATTCATGCCCAAGGGAATCAATCTTGTGACCTCTATTTATTTATGTGTTGTTTTAATGAGTTCTGTGCATAACATATGGTTGATTTATTATGTGGAAATTTGTCTAGGATATACGATTTGGATAAATACATTTTGTGTATTAATTATGTGGTTTGGTTGTTATGAATGAGATTTTTGTTTTAGGATTGTTTATTTCTATCATGAACTTCATACCATTAGATGGTATCGATAGCTTGACTATATATTTGATTTATGGATTACTTTTAATAATGAGAAATGGTTTGTTTATATTAAATATGTCTGTTGGCAATATGAAATCTGCTAGTAGAATACATATACATATATATATATATATATATATATATATATATATATATATAGGATATGTTTTAAGTAGTTCTAGGTCTTGGGAATAAAATTAAAGATAGGAAATAAAAATGATGAAATAAATTTGGAAGAACAAAACCCTTGAATAAATTTAGAAAGGAAATAAATTGCAGACCTAGTGTTTATAAATAAAACATAAAATATCCTAAATAGGAAATAAATTGCAGACCTAGATTTAGAAGTAAATCATAAACCCTTAAGTTATAGAACAGGAAATATCAGTCAGAAATAAAATAGAGAAAAACATCCTTAAATATTTAACTAGAAAATGTACTAGAAAATGAAAGGGAGAAATCAAGAACCTCATACCTGTAAGGTGATGCTAGTTCAATGGTTGAAAACTTGTACACTCAATTACCCTTCATTAAAAAATTCATAGACATATTTGACCTCTGTATAGATAATCGAATTACTTGGGAACTACCACGTTCCACCCAACAACCATGACCCAGAACGGCTCCTAGTTTTCATCCCCCCGAGCTGGTTCCAACATGGAAGTAGCTTAGAGCTCCTAAGGTAAGGCTTCCCTGATTTGGATATAAGGTTTGAATCAGTTCTCCTTTTTCCTTTTAGGAAATTTTTCTCCAAGAACTCTCTTGAGAATAAACAGGAATAATAACGATCCACCAAAAAGATGGAAGATCCCCAAGCCTCTCTTTGGATTGGGTCTTTATAGGCAGAATTTTCAGTCAAAGGGGCAGTTAAATCAAGAATCATTTGATTTCTTGATTTAATCCTTTTATTTAATTCAAACACTTCTAACTTTTAACTAGTTCCTATTTGGACTCTTGTAGGTATTATATTATTTAATTATTTTTAAATAATAATAATAATAATAATAATGGATGGAGCCTTTCTTTAATTCTTATACTATTAATATTATTACTATGCTTACTCTTTATACATGTCATGTATAAAATATATAT
>LPNX010090640.1:174003-210049 GCA_001517045.1 Pseudotsuga menziesii
AGGAAACTCTAAACATCCTTGCATGTTGGATTCCCTCGTATAACCTGGTAGTTCTTCAGTACTTGATGAGATACATAAATTTGAAATTTCATTTAATCACTTATAAATAGGTCAAATGAGTTCAATATTTTTACTCGAGTTGTTTTCACTTGACATAATTAATTCTTTTCAATAACTCCTAGCGCTTATCTAGAGTGCATACTCAATGCTAAAAATAGGGATTTACAAACTTAGTGCAATTCTAGAGCTCTTTGCTCAACATTAATCCTAGGATGTACTTGTAGGATACACTTAGGGATACAATGGCCAAGGATCCAATTTTCCAGAGATTATTTTCAACATCAACTTGGAAGGCTCCATGGCTTATGCCACACACTTCAAATTATCTTTTCATGTGCTTTAGAGCTTCCTTTTGAACACAAAGGTTTTCATAATTCATGTGTTCGAGAGCTGAGCCTCGCCTAAGACAATAAAACACTGATGTGCTCCAAAGCTTCTTGCTCAACACAACATAAACATTCATGTGCTCTAGAGCTTCTCACTCAACACAAACATCCAAATACTCATGTGCTCCAGAGCTCCTCTCTCAACACAAAACATCTCATCAATCATGTGCTTCAAGGTTCGTGCCCAACACATAAAATCATACATAAAACATATGTAACTGGATTATGCCTAATATATCAAACAAATCCTCATGTTCATATGTAGTAGGGTCATGGACCCAATATACCAAAATAAAACATCAAAGTAACATCATAATCAATGGGGATTATGCCCATTAATGTTAGGTCAAAATTCAGGATATTAAAGTTTCACTTTTCAAAAAGGGATTCTTGTTGTTCTTTCCTCTTGCACATCCTTCGCAAGTTCCCTCATGTTCGATCTTCAGATCTGGTAACCCTATTACCACCTTTCTCACATAGGGAAATTATTTGTATTTGATGTGAGCAATTCTCCTATTCCACAGTTCACTTGAGCTGTTAGTCTCATGGACAAGGGATGTCTCTAGATGTCCTTTGAGCTTGCACAGTACTCCTTCTTCTCTAATGATCACACCATCTTTAAGTGTCTTTCCTTTGGACCACCTAAGTACTTGTCCATATATAAAATAAACTCTACATCCCTTTTTATCTAGAGCATAGATGGAAAGTAGTTTATTTTTCAAACCTGGTACATACAGTACTTATTTCATCTTCATGGAAATCCTAGAATCAATCTTGTAGCTTGATTCACCAATACCTTTGATGGGATATTGATAGTCATCTCCCAATGATACCTTCTTTGGATAGTTCTTCTCTTCAAGTCTTGACAAAGTTTGGATATTCCCTATCATGTGATTTGAAGCACGACTATCAATAAGCCATGTGTATTATCCAGGTATTACAAACTTAGAGAGTGTAGAGAATAACACATATTATTCTACATCTTCACCTTTAGTTTTCTTTCGAGGTCTTATTTCTTCTTCATCCTCATCTTCATTTAGATGAGGGTGATGTCTCTTGTTGTTGTTCTTCTTCTTTGGTGATGTACATTCTCTAGGAAGATGTCATATCTTATAACAATTGTAACATTGATACTTTGAGTAATCCATCTTTTTCTTTTGAAACTTCTTCTTTGAATTCCTATGATTACTCTTCTTGAAGTTTGATTGTTTTCGTCCTTTAGTATGTGTGGATAAATCCTAATCATCTTCTCTAAGGATAGCTTCTCTATTGTCTACTCTAGATTCTTCTTGTATGCAATCTTCCCATGCTATTTCAAACTTCATACTCTCTTTTCTAGCACACAGAGTTTGAATGAATGTGTCCCAAGGTCTACTAATACCATTGAGAGAAGTCATAACTAGTTCATCCTCATCAAGGGTGTGCCCAATATCACTTATTTGTTCTTTGAATTGAGAGACACTTGTGAATTAATATTGAATAGATCTCCTTTTCTCATCTTGGTTCCCTTTAGTTGAGCCCTCAGATTCATCTTTCTGTTGATGTTCCTTCCCTCATACATCCTGGAAATTGCATCATACATTTGCTTTGGTATCTTCTTAGATGACACTTGAGGGATCAAGTGATCCTTAATAGAATCAAGAATGATCCTCATTTCCTTGATGATGTCTTGTTCATGCTTCTCCTTAGATTTATCTTCTTTGGGTTCTACAATATCATCCTTAATGTACTTCTCAAGGCCATTCTCTTTCAAAGTTAGACAAATCCTATACTTCCAAGCTAGGAAGTTTACTATGCCTTCCAATTTTTCCCCAATCTTAGTGCTTGGAGCCATCTTGTCCAGTAGGTCACCATAAAAATGAAATTTCTCAGAATAGGAGACTAAAATTAATAGTAGATGTGCTTGACTGAGGATATTTGATTGGTCCAACTAATTTCTAGAGATCCCAAATATTCACCCTTCAAATCCTACTTGTGAGGTTGCATCTCTGCATAATTTTTTATTCTGGTTTTCTATAGATTTTTGGTTCAGGGAAAAACTAGGGTTTGGATTTTCTGGAGCTTCAACCACCCAAAAAATTTGATCCTGGGATCAATAGATGCAATCCATGGAGGCACAAATTTCTATGTAAACATATCTTTAAAAATACAACTTTTGCAAAAACCATAATTTCTTCCAGAGAGGGAGGAGAGAGAATTTCACCTTGTGAAAGATGTCCTATTCAGGCTAGCTATGATACCATGTTAATATGTCATATACTAAACTAGATATAATTAGTATTCAATTCAAATCCACAGTAGTATCATATGCATAATCATTGAAATAAACACATTCACAATATAGACACAGTATTATCTTGGGAAACCCTCGAGGGGAATAAAAGCCAGCCAAAACTTCCTCTGTATAAGATGTATAAGATATAACCCCAAAAACATGTATTCTCCTCATTTTGTTCTCTCTCTCTCTCTCTCTCTCTCTCTCCCTCTCTCCCTCTCTCCTATGCGCTACTCAAGTGAGTGATTCTCTGTTCAAATAAGAATCACAACCCTCCTACTTATACACATTGGCCAACTAACTTTTACCCTAAACAAGTAGACCCCACTAAACTATTTGGGTTGAATTCACCTAGGAAGACTCAAAATAGTATATTATATTATTTGTTAGGAAAAAGGAAAAACATAGGATATGTTTGCAGAGGCCAAGGTTGTTTGACTTGGTGAAATCACAGAGCAACTTTGCAAAAAGGTCACAGAGTTACAAGAATAGGTACAACCTAACACACCCCCATAGGTGCTAGAAGAGAGAAGGATAGTTGCAACAAAATCTACGAAGAAGATAAAATAATGAGAGACACTGTGTTCCAAGGCCGTCCACCAAGTCTCTCAGACTTGGGAAGCATTGATCAACAAGGAAGAAATAGAGAAATTCATAGAGGATCTGTGCACTACTGAGGAAGAGGAAAAATAGATGCATAACGAGATGGATAATTTACCCTTAGGAGAGAAAATGACTAAGGCTGCAGAAATAAAGAAACTCCAACAGGAAGTTGCATTTATGTGCACTCAACAATAGAGGACGTACAAAGTTGCAGAGTTGCAGGCTGAATCAGAAATAATTACAGGTATCATTCATCATATACATCGAAAGGTGGGAGGGGTAGTAGAGGACGCAATACTTGTAACATTGAAACACATCAGTTCCAACCTTGTGGAAAACTTGCAGAAGGAATAAGAGGAGATGTAACAAGAAACAAAGGAGATAGTGAAAATATTTTAATATTTTCAAAGTACGGTCATCACAAATGTGGAAATTTTGGATTAACAATGTGTGGCTCAAGATGATCCATAGGTGAGTGTTGGGGGGCCATTTTCCCTAGGAGAATATTGGAAGAATTCAATTAGAATTCTTCCCAAGAAGGTGAAGAGTCTTGTCACATGGAGAAGAACCTGCGACAAAAGCAAATAAGGAAGAAAGGAGTTGTGACAAAGGTAGTTGTGGAAGAAATAACAAGGTAGAAGAAGAAGCTAATAAGGAAGCTGTGAAAGAGGTAGAATGAGGATTGAAGAAGAAGCTTCAGAGGAAGCTACAATGGAGGAAGAGTTGAGACAAAAGAAGTAGAGGTTGAAGGGAAGCTGCAACAGAAGCAACTATGGAGGGAGAAGTCCACGACAAAGGGAAAGATGCAACAAGATTTGATACAATGGAAGGAACCATCATAGAAGAAGGCGTGCAGTGGAGCAACAGCTGAAAAGGACAGCTTGAGAGATCATGGGTATGAAGTTGATGAGTCATGTATTATTTATGGAATAAAGTATCTTTTCAATTTTGGGTCGATAATGTCTACTGACAGTTGTAACTAGAATAGGAATGATAGCCTGTTAGCTAACATTATGAATTCAACTGATAATGACATGTAAAGAGTCTATAAAAGGAAGAACCTAAGATGTGTATGAGTTACTTCCTAGTTTTTTACTCCCTAGTCTGTCAGTTCCTAGTCAATCAATTGTGTCTATTACTTCCTAGATAGTCTGTGTTGGAATATTTGAAGAGGAGAGTGAGTTGATCCAAGCTATGTGTGGATCAACAAAAGAGTCGAAGAGAAGACTTAATTGATCCAGGCTATGTGCAGATCAACAAAAGAATGAAAGAGAGAAAAATATAGAGACTTGAGACTAGAGGGAATTACAGCATATAGAATTATATATAGAGTGTACAATGATACCGAGAGCAGAATCTACAGCTGAGTGCGCAGAAAAAAGGTGCATATATTTTGCATGCCATATGAAGAGCACCTTTGTGGTTTTTCCTAGATGGGTTTCCACATTAACGATTATGTCAATATGTATTTGATGAATGTGTTTATGTCGCATGGATATATGTTGTAAATGCATGTATGTGTATTTTCTCACAAATAAGTCTTTATATGCATCTGTCACACTGTTGTTAGTTGGAACTATGCATTAGGAAGTATATTGAATGTTGTAAATATATACCGACGGACTAATAGAGTAATATCTTGAATGTGCATAGTAAATATAAGCAATGTCATAGATGATTTTACCACACCTGGTTGATCACATATTTATGGCCTTCCCTGTCCCTCTGCAGACTCTTAGGACCCCCTTTTCCCATATTATACTTTTATGTTCAAATATTATCCCCAAAAACACTTGTTTATGCCTATACGCGACTTTTAAAGATATACTCACGTGTATACACCGCTTTTGAGCCAAAAACCATGCACATCAGGAAATGTGCATAAAGGAAATTTTTTTTGGAGTTTTCCTCATAGAGTTTCAAATATATTGACTCTTGGCCTTCCATATTCCTTGAGAATGCTTGGAATCGACCCTCCATTACCCCTTTGGAGTACTATATATTGAGCCTCTTGGATACATTGAAGGGGGAGAAATTGAGAGCAAGGAAACTATATTCCATTGTCGCCTCACTTGTTATGCTTGAGTCTGCATCCCTTTGTCCCTTTGGAGCACATAATTTTGTTCTTCCCAAGATTTCCTTTTCTTTGTGATATTTCCATTGAGATATGGTGGATTGAAGTGGTGGAGGCCCAGGTGGAGGACTCGGTTTCTTGGGTTCGAAGAAGTGCCGGTAGAAATTGTCACTATTGTATCTCTGTTCTTATTAATAGAAATATCCATTTCCTGTCCAATACATGTGCATAAATATGAATATTGTATCCATGGATCTATTTATTTTCTTATACATGATGGATTATATATTCTATATTAGGCATAACACTTGAATATCTAGCATGCTTGTCTTGTTTGATGTTGTTGAGAGAGAATTGTGAATACAAGTGTGTTGGAAAAGCTCAACGAGGATCTAAATCAACCATCTGGAATAAGGTACAATTCATATCCCTTAGTCTTATATGTCTTCATTGCTCTTGCATATTGGAAATGATTGATTTTTTGTGTCATTCAGTATATTTTCGTACACCCCAATCCATAGGAAGTTTCTCTCCATAACATCATTAAGGTCTGAACCTGGGTTGAAGGGACAAATGCTAACATCATTTTTTCTGGACATAAATAATTGTAAAATGTGACAATATACTTGTTGTTGGGCCCTATATACACCAATGTGCATCTATATTTCTGATTATTTCAGACATATCATCATATAGTCAGACTTAAAGAGGGTATTTGAGATATTATACACCCACTCCTTACTTAGGATAACAATATTTAATCATTTTTTATTATCTTCCTATCCACTAGGCTAGATAGTTGGCATCCACCTGCACCACTTGGTCAACACTTACCATATATACCCTGAGAGCACATTTATCCCGATTCTTTTTAGATATTTCCCACTTGATTGACTTCCATATTTAGTAACCGTGCCTTCCTGCATATTATGTCTTTGTCTTGCTTTATTCCATGGGGGCTTCACCTTGTTGACCAATATCTTAGCACGTTCATTCATAAAGGGGGGTTTTTAATTGTGAAAAATAAGGTCAATATATTGTAAGTATTGGGGAGTGTGGGGAGTGAGGTATGGGGGATTTATAGGTATCGGAGGATATAAAAAGGGGTATCTAGTAAAAATAGAGGATATTTGTAAAACAATGGAATTTTTAATTTGAAATATCTATTGGGAGGGAGGCTCAACAAAATGATTTTGGTGAAAATTCATCAATATCTAGTGAAATTAGGGGTATTATATAATATCCCATGAATGAAGCTGTTATGATATAGTTTCACTAAGTGAAGACCCTGTTCTTTATTCCAGCTTTTTAGTGGATAAGGTAAAGCTAGTCAACTAGGAAACTACTAGCTTTTGTTCCCAAACCATCCTCCATGATTTTCTCTCTAGATTCCAAGATTAGCATTTTTTTCCATCACTCATGACAAGTCACTCACGCTTTAGCTAATTCCTGAGGTCCTTGATAGAGTTGGAATGTGATTTAGTCACCTATGGGGGTTTATCATATTTAGTAAGATTGATTTATGATATAGCATGCATTGTCTTCTAGATACTCAAATTTCCTTTATAAGGATGTATTACTATTTTAATAATGAATTAATTATTCATTATTCACTTATTCATGTGATTTAGTCTCTTTATTCTTCTCTCTATTTTCCTTGTGCATGCTTGTGAGAATTATCTTGCAACTAGATCTACATATTGTGCTTATTCTTAGCATATAGGGTATAATTATTGTTATAATAATCAACCCATAGTTACGTACCTTATACATTAATTAAATCATTTGTGTCTTATTACCTAGTTTCCTAGATTCCACTCGTAGCTAGTTGCCTTCTACATGTCCTAGAAGTAAACACATGCTAAAAATGAAGAATGGAGTGCTTGGGAAACATCTTGGAAACCCATTTTATTATGTCTTATTTATTCCAAATCCTCCAAAGTGCATATTTTCTTTTTCTGAAAAGCTGCCAGTTTTATTGAGATTTAAAGCAAAAGGAAAATCTAGACTAGGTGTAGTTGACTTGTTTTTTCCCACATCATCCTCCCTCATTTTATCCTAATAAAAGAATGTATGATTTGTATTTCCATCCCTCATTATATTTCCTACTTGACTTAGCAAATTCATGATCATCTTGGTGGATTTGCAAACTGCTTTATGCACCTATGGGGGATTTGATTAGATTTAATAAGACTGTTTTTTGACCTTTTCGAATGGCATCCTTATGCATTCAAATATATTAAGTAATTATATATTTAAGCAGCATATTACTTCATAAAGTTGGCTATTTTACACTTACTCAATACATATTAGTGTTATGCTCCAATTTCAGTCTCCTTTGGTGTTAATTTTGCATGCTTGCTTAGCAATTTTGTGAGTACAATTGTTCTATCTCTTTGGTTCAATTTACACATGGTATCAGAGCCTTTGTATATTGATTTATCTCTTTGCATATGGGTATTGCAGGTTCAACATCTTGACTGGGAGCACAGTTTTTGAACTATGGACCAACCTAAGAAGATCATCTTGACTCCATTCAATTTCTTTGAGTCAAAAGATGAGATGGAGATATTGTTGAAATAGAAAGGTCTCTACAAGGTGACCATGGAAACTGATGCAGAGCCCAATGAAGCTATAGAGAAAATCAAATGGCAGAACAGGATGGATGAGGCCTATGGTCTTTTGTCTCTAATCATTTCAAGAGACCTCCTCTTCCATCTTGATGGATTGACATCACCTAATGAAGTGTGGGGGAATATTGTAGATATTTTTGGTAATATGAATGAGATGAGAGACATAAAATTGATAATGAGCTGATCTCTTGGAGTCTTAGTAGCTTCAAATCCTTGCAATTTTATTTTTCCAAGTTTAAAGCCGTTGTTTTGCAGCTAAAATAGTGTGGGATCGAAAAGAAGGAAGAGCAACTAGTTTTGGTGATACTCTCTAAGATTGGCCCAGACTATTCAGTGTTTTGTTCGACCTTCCATGCCACCAAGTTGACAACTTGAGCCTGGAAGATTCCTAATCTTCCAGAGTTCATGGAATCCCTCACACAAGAACAAGATAAGTTAGTGATGATGGGCACCATCAAACCTTCCAAAGACCAAGCTCTGGTTACTGGAGATTCAAGGGTGGATTCAAAAATCAAGAAAAAATCCAAAAAGACACTTGAGAAAAAGAGAGACAAGAACAAGTCTCAAGAGGATCCTCGAGGTTCCAAGAAGAACTCCCAAAAGAAGAAGAACAAAGGAGAAATGACCAAGTGTGCATACTGCAGTAAGGGCTATCATCCCAAGAGCTCTTGTATGAAGAAGCAAATTGACATGTTGACCCAACTCCTAGAGAAGAATAACATCTCCCTTCCTAATTTCTCAAAGAAGAGGGAGGGAGGATCAAATTCAAAGGACATAGAGAGAGTACATGCCTTGCTTGTTGGCACATCAAGCTCACCTAGCTTCATCTTAGAATCTGGAGCTTCTAGACATATGGTTTCAACAAAAGAGGAATTCTCCTCTCTTGACATGTCGAAAGGTCCACCAATAGTTTTGGGATATGACTCTCTCACTGACAGTTTGGGGAAGGGAAGGATTGATCTTGACCATGGTAAGTTCAATAATGTGTTGTATGTTCCAGGTCTTTCCTCTAATCTCTTGTTAGTGTATCAAATGAATCACACTTGATCTCCAAATAAGGCCATATTCTCCCCTGAGGATGTTGAAACCACTGAGATTTCGAATGGTAAAGTCATAGCAAAATGTGTTGTTGATCACGCTTCGAAGGTATACATGTTTTCCCATTTTCTACCCTACTCAAACCCCTCTGCTCCTCTGATAATGAGGCAAGAAAGCTTTGGCATGAAATATTTGGACATATTAACTACAAGTATCTTTCTAATTTGAGTGAAAAATATATGGTCATAGGGTTACCAAATATCAATTTTTCTAAGGGATTCTATCAAGGTTGTATCATAGGATAACACGTAGAGCACAAATATGAGAGAGCTAGTCATGATAGAACCTTTGCACCTCTTAAGTTGATCCATAGTGACATTTCTGGTCCATTTCCTCATATGTCCATGAGTCAAGCCAAATATGCACTGATCTTCATATATGACTTTTCTAGGTATTGTTGGGTTCACTTCCTAAAGCATAAGTCTGAATTTTTTTATCTTTTCAAAGTCTTTAAAGCCTTGGTTGAAAACCAGTCTGGGAGGAAACTCAAGATCCTCAGATCCGACAATGGTGGTGAGTATTTCATGTCTAAGTTCATTTAGTATTGTAAATATGTAGGTATTCAGATGTAGCATTCGATCCCTTACACACCACAACAAAATGGTGTTGCTAAGAGAAAGAACAGGTCACTGAAGGAGATGACAACCTGCATGATGAAGGCTAAGAATTTTTCACAAACGTTTTGGTATGAGGCTATAAATTATGCATCCTACATCCAGAATAGGGTTCATCATAAGCAGCTTGATGGTATGACTCCTTTTGAAGCTTGGAGTGGGCACAAGAAAAATGTGACCCATTTCAGGATTTTTGGTTCAAAGGCTTGGGCTAGAATTCCAACTGAAAAGAGAAAGGCTTTGCATCCCCAAATCCAAGAGTACCTATTTGTTGGGTATTCTAAATATTCAAAAGGGTACAAGCTGATAAACTTGAGCACTAACAAATATTTCATTGAAATAAGTGTTCAGTTCCAAGAAGGTCCTTTAG
Organism: Pseudotsuga menziesii; assembly: GCA_001517045.1. Taxonomy (NCBI): domain Eukaryota; kingdom Viridiplantae; phylum Streptophyta; class Pinopsida; order Pinales; family Pinaceae; genus Pseudotsuga; species Pseudotsuga menziesii. Next base: position 184,117 of record LPNX010090640.1, read on the forward strand.
TAGCAGTTGAAGTTGGAGAGTCTTCTTCACCACCATATCCATTAATTGTAAGTGGAGAGACTAATGAATTTGTTGATTCTGATATGTCTAATAATTTTGATTTGATTACAGATCCTGAAATCCCTACAAGACCAAAATGGGAAGCAAAGACCATTCATGCAGCTAGGGAACTAGCTGGAAATCCTAGTGACACTAGGAGGACTAGATCTCAGTTTGAGAGTGCCCTTTGTGTGAAAGATCCTCTATTTGCTGAGACGTTCTATCTGATGGTTGAATTAGAAACACATACATATGAAGATGCATCACATGATCCAATATGGCAAACAGCCATGAAAGAAGAATTCAGCTCGCTCCAGAAGAACAACACTTGCGAATTGGTTGGTCTTCCCCAGGGAGGAAGCTAGTTCAATGTAAGTGAGTTTTCAAGACTAAGTTTGCTGCTATTGGTTCACCTTTGAAATATAAGGCAAGATTGGTAGCCAAGGGATACTCACAAGTACATGGTATTGACTACAATGAAACCTTTGCACCAGTGGCAAAGATGGACTCCATAAGGCTAGCTTCAGCCATTGCAGCTTCGAAGTAGTGGGAGGTACATCACATGGATGTGAAGTGCTTTCCTAAATGGATATCTCACTGAAGAGATTTACATGCATCAACCTGAATGGTTTGTTTCTAATCCATCTTTAGTGTGCAGGTTAAAGAAATCATTGTATGGGCTCAAGCAAGCCCCCAGGGCTTGGTATGCCAAGATTGATGGCTTTCTATTGTCATTGAGTTTTGTTCAATGAAAGTATGATCCTAATGTCTATTTGAAGCTGATTCATGGTTCTTTGATGATTATTATCTTGTATGTATATGACCTTCTGATTACAAGTACTTCAAATAAAGAGATTGCCTCCTTGAAGGATGCAATGAACCATGAATTTTCTATGATAGATTTGGGATTGTTGAGCCAATTCTTGGGTCTCAAAATTGCTCAATCCCAACATGGAATCAAAGTACATCATCCCAAGTATGCCTTAGATCTGTTGAACAAGTTCAACATGAAAGATTGCAAGCCAAGCAAGACTCCCTTCCTTTCAGGAGTTAAGCTTGAAGAAGCAGGTTCTTCTCCTATGGTGAATAATACACTGTATAGCAAGGATAATGTTAGGGGTGAAATTTATACCATGGGCTATTTTTAGGGGGTTTTCTTCAAAAAACGATTCACCATTTTGCATTTTTTGAAGCACTGTTTCACCCAATTTTGACGAGGTAAAATGTTTTCACCCTAAAAATTGCCAAATTATTATATAAACAATATAAAATACTTGGAAATTAAAATATTTCTTGAAAATAGCGCCAAACTTTTTATAGTTGGTGTTTTAAGAATTGGTAAGATACGCCAACATTTATACACTTTTAAATAAGTATGGTTCCTTAAAATCATCCCTGTTGTATAAGCAGTTGATTGGGCTTCAAGATACATGTATCAGCCTCATGAGATCCACTGGAGAGAAGCCAAAAGGATCCTAAACTTTGTTCAAGGAACAAGAACTTATGGGATCTTCTACAACGCAAAATCTGATCTTGATTTGATTGGATTTACTGACAGTGATTGGGCAGGTGACAACATAGATCGAAAGTCAAAATCAGGATATGTGTTAATGCTTGCAAAAGGACCAATCAGCTGGTCAAGCAAGAAGCAGAGTACCATAGCACTCTCATCTACATAAGAAGAGTATAGAGGAGTTGTAAATGCAACAACTCAATGTTTGTGGTTGCAGGGAATACTTGGAGAATGTGGCTTCAAATTGGAGTTTTAAACTATTATCTACTATGATAATCAGAGCACCATTCGAACCTGCAATGATCCAGTTCAGAGACAGTGAACCAATCACATTGAGATCCATATGCACTACATCAGACAACTTGTGCATGATGGTACCATTCATCTACTCTTCTGTGCATCTGCAGAACAAGTAGAAAACATATTCACCAAAGTTTTTTGTGAGAATACATTCAACAATATCAAATCACTACTGGGGATTTCTGATCATGCTATGAAGCATGATTGATCACAAGATTTCCAAATTTTGTTTTCCTGTCCATGTTTAAGGGAGGATTTTCCCACTGGGTTTTTGCGTCTTTCCTTGGTTGTATGGACAAGGAGTATGTAAAGGGTGACTAAGCCTTGTTGATAGGCCTTATATTTTTCTGATATTTACTCATAAATTCAAGCTTAAGAGGGGGTGTTAGAATAATCAAACCATAGCTACCTACCTTAGGCATTAATTAAATCATTTTTGTCATATTACCTAGTTTCCTAGATTCCACTCTATGCTAGTTGACTTCTACATGTCCTAGAAGTCAACACATGCTAAAAATGAGTCATGGAGAACTTGGGAAACATATTGGAAACCCATTTTAGCATGTCTACTTTATTCCAGGTCCTTTAAAGCGTATATCTTCTTTTTTATGAAAAGCTACCTGTTTTATTGAGGTTTAAGGCAAAAGGAAAAGCTAGACTGGGTGTAGTTGACTTAATTTTTTCCCACATCATCCTCCCTCATTTTATCCTAATAAAAGAATTTATGAGTTTTATTTCCATCCCTCATTATTTTTCCTACTTGACTTAGCCAATTCATGAGCATCTTGATGAATTTGGAAACTGCTGTATGCACCTATGGGGGATTTGACTAGATTTAGTAAGCCTGATTTTTGACCTTTTAGAATGGAATCCTTATGCATTATAATCTCTCATGTAATTATATATTTCAGCATCCAATTAATTCATAATGTTGGCTATTGTACACTTATTCAATACAGATTAGTGTTATGCTCCAATTTCAGTCTCCTTTGGTGTTAATTTTGCATGTTTGATTAGCAATTTTGTGAGTGTAATTGTTCTATCTCTTGGGTTCATTTTACACATGGTATAATATCCTTTGTATATCAATTTATCTCCATCCATAATTTTATTTCAGGTTATACATCTTGACTCGGAGCATATTCTGCTGAATGAAGGGCACAATTTCTAAGCTATGGACCAATCTCAGAAGATAATCTTGACTCCATTCAATTTATTTGAGTGGAAAGATGAGATGGATATATTGTTGAGAGAGAAAGGTCTCTATAGGCTGACTATGGAAACTAAGGCAGATCCCAGTGCAGCTGCAGAGAAAATCAAATGGTGCAACAGGAGGGATGAGGCCTATGGTCTTTTGTCTCTGAGCATTTCAAGAGACCTACTCTTCCATATTGATGGATTGACATCATCTAATGAAGTGTGGGAGAATCTTGTAGATATTTTTGGAAAGACATATGAGATGAGAGGACATCAAATCGAGAATGAGCTGATCTCCTTGAGTCCCAGTAGCTTCGGATCCTTGCAACTCTATTTTTCCAAGTTTAAAGCCCTTGTTTTGCAGCTAAAATAGTGTGGGATCGAAAAGAAGTAAGAGAAACTAGTTATGGCCATACTCCCTAATCTTGGCACTAATTATTCAGTGTTTTGTACAACCTTCCATGGCACCAAGTTGACAGCTATAGCCTAGAATATGCCTAAGCTCGCAGAGTTCATGGAATCCCTCACACAGGAACGATAAGTTGCTGATGATGGGAACCATCAAAACTTCCAAAGAACAAGCTTTGGATGTTGGAGATTCAAGGGTGGACTCAAAAAGAAATAAAAAAGCTAAAAATCCACCTAAGTAAAAGAGAGACAAGAACAAGTCTCAAGAATATCCTCGAGGTTCCAAGAAGAACTCCCAGAAGAAGAAGAACAAAGGAGAAGTGAGCAAGTGTGCATACTGCAGTAAGGGCTATCATCCTCAGAGCTCTTGTATGAAGAAGAAAATTGACATGTTGACCCAACTCTTGGAGAAGAATACCATCTCCCTTCCTGATTTCTCAAAGAAGAGGGAAGGAGTATCAAATTCAGAGGACATAGAGAGAGTACATGCCTTGGTTGTTGGCACATCAAGCTCACCTAGCTTCATCATAGACTCTGGAGCTTCTAGACATATGGTTTTGACAAGAGAGGAATTCTCCTCTCTTGACATGTTGAAAGTTCCATTGATAGTTTTAGGAGATGACTCTCTCACTGACAGTTTGGGGAAGGGAAGGATTGATCTTGACCATGGTAAGTTCAATAATGTGTTGTATGTTCCAGGTCTTTCCTCTAATCTCTTGTCAGTGTATCAAATGACTCACACTGGATCTCCAAAGAAGGCCATCTTCTCCCCTGGTGATGTTGAAATCACTGAGATTTCGAATGGTAAAGTCATAGAAAAAGGTGTTGTTGATCACACTTTCAAGGTATACATGTTTTCCCATTTTCTACCCTCCTCAAACTCCTCTACTCTTCTGATAATGAGGAAAGCAATATTTGGCATGAAATATTTGTACATCTTAACTACAAGTATCTTTTTTATTTGAGTGAAAAATATATGGTCATAGGTTTACGAAAGATCAAGTTTTCTAAGGGAGTCTGTCAAGGTTGTATCTTAGGAAAACACCCAGAGCACAAATATGAGAGAGCTAGTCATGAGAGAACATTTGCACCTCTTGAGTTGATCCAGAGTGACATTGCTGGTCCATTTCCTCATATCTCCATGAGTCAAGCCAAATATGCACTGACCTTCATAAATGAATTTTCCAGGTATTGTTGGGTTCACTTCCTAAAGCATAAGTCTGAAGTTTTTGACCTCTTCAAAGTCTTTAAAGCCTTGGTTGAAAACTAGTCTAGGAGGAAACTCAAGATCCTCAGATCTGACAATGGTGGTGAGTATGTCAATCCTGAGTTCATTTAGTATTGTAAAGATGTAGGTATTTAGCTGTAGCATTCGATCCCTTACACACCAAAACAAAATGGTGTTGCTAAGAGAAAGAATAGGTCACTGAAGGAGATGGAAACCTGCATGATGGAGGCTAAGACTTTGCCACCAAAGTTTTGGGATGAGACTATAAACTATGCATCCTACATCCAGAATGGGGTGCCTCATAAACAGCTTGATGGTATGACTCCTTTTGAAGCTTGGAGTGGGCACAAGCCAAATGTGACCCATTTTAGGATTTTTGGCTCAAAGGCTTGGGCTAGAATTCCAACTGAAAAGAGAAAGGCTTTGCATCCCCAAAGACAAGAGTAGCTATTTGTTGGGTATTTTGAAGATTGAAATCTTAGTGACACTGGGAGGACTAGATCTCAGTTTGAGAGTGCCCTTTGTGTGAAAGATCCTCTATTTGCTAAGAAGTTCTATCTGATGGTTGAATCAGATCCATAGACATATGAATATGCATTACATTATCCAATATGAAAAATAGCAATGAAAGAATAATTCATCTCGCTCTAGAAGAACAACACTTGGGAACTGGTGATCTTCCACCAGGGAGGAAGCTAGTTCAATGTAAGTGGGTTTTCAAGACTAATTTTTCTGCTGATGGTTCAGCTTTGAAATATAGGGCAATATTGGTAGCCAAGGGATACTCACAAGTACATGGTATTGACTACAATGAAAACTTTTCACCAGTGGCAAATATGGACTTCATAAGGCTAGGTTTAGCTATTGCAGCTTCGAAGTAGTGGGAGGTACATCACATGGATGTGAAGTGTGCTTTCCTAAATGGAGATATCACTGAAGATATTTACATGCAGAAACATGAAGGGTTTTTTTATAATCCATCTTTATTGTGCAGGTTAAAGAAATCATTGTATCAGCTCAAGCAAGCCCCTAGGGATTGGTATGCCACGATTGATGGATTTCTATTGTCATTGAGTTTTTTTCATTGAAAGTATGATCCTAATGTATATTTGAATATGATTCATGGATCTTTGATGATTATTGTCTTGTATGTGGATGACCTTCTGATTACAGGAATTTCATAGAAAGGGATTGCCCCCTTAAAGGATGCAATGAATCATGCATTTTCTATTACATATTTGGGATTGTTGAGCCAATTATTAGGTCTCAAAATTGCTCAATCCCAACATGGAATAAAAGTACATCAGCCCAAGTATGCCTTATATTTGCTGAACAAGTTCGACATGAAAGATTTCAAGCCAAGAAAGACTCCATTCCTTTCAGGAGTTACGCTTGAAGAAGCAGGTTCTTCTCCTATGGTAAATAATACACTATACATGTAATTGATTGGGATTCAATATACATGTATCATCCTCATGAGATCCACTGGAGATCAGCCAAAAGGATCCTAAAAAATTTTCAAGGAACAAGAACTCATGGGATCTTCTACAAATCAAAATTTGATCTTTATTTGATTGGGTTTACTAACAGTGATTGGGAAGGTGACAACACAGATCGAATTTCAACATCTGGATATGTGTTAATGGTTGCAAAAGGACCAATCAGCTGATCAAGAAAGAAGTAGAGTACCATAGCACTCTCATCTATAGAAGCAGCATATAGAGGAGTTGTAAATGCAACAACTCAATGTTTGTGGTTGCAGGGAATACTTGGAGAATGTGGCTTCAAATCAGAGTTTTATACTATTATCTACTGTGATAATCAGAGCACCATTCGAATCTACAATGATCTAGTTTAGAGACAATGAACCAAGCACATTGAGATCCATATGCACTACATCAGACAACGTGTGCATGATGGTACCATTCATCTACTCTTTTGTGTATCTGCAAAACAAGTAGCAGACATCTTCACCAAAGTTTTTTTTGAGAAGACATTCAGCAATCTCAAATCACTATTGGGGATTGCTGATCATGCTATGAAGCATGATTGATGACAATATTTCCAAATTTTGTTTTCCTGTCTATGTTTAAGGGAGGATTTTCCCACTGGGTTTTTGCCTCTTTCCTTGGTTGTATGGACAAGTAGTATGTAAAGGGTGACTAAGCCTTGTTGCTAGGCCCTATAGTTTTCTGGTATTTACTCATAAAGTCAGGCTTAAGAGGGGGTGTTAGAATAATCAACCCGTAGTTACCTACCTTAGACATTAATTAAATCATTTTTGTCGTATTACCTAGTTTCCTAGATTCCACTCTATGCTAGTTGCCTTCTATGTGTCCTAGAAGTCAACACATGCTAAAAATGAGTCATAGAGCACTTGGAAAACATCTCAAAAATCCATTTTATCATGTCTACTTTATTCCATATCCTCCAAAGTGCATATCTTCTTTTTCTGTAAAGCTGCCTATTTTATTGAGATTTAAGGCACAAGGAAAAGCTAGACTAGGTGTAGTTGACTTATTTTTTGCCCACATCATCCTCCCTCCTTTTCTCCTAATAAAAGCATGTATGAGTTTTCTTTCCATCTCTCATTATCTTTCCTACTTGACTTAGCAATTCGTGAGCATCTTGGTGGATTTGGAAACTGCTTTATGCACCTATGGGGGATTTGACTAGATTTAGTAAGCCTACTTTATGACATTTTCGAATGGAATCCTTATGCATTTGAATATCTCATGTAATTATATATTGCATCAGCCTATTACTTCATAAGTCTGGATATTGTACACTTACTCAATACATATTAGTGTTATGCTCCAATTTCAGTCTCCTTTGGTGTTAATTTTTCATGTTTGATTAGCAATATTGTGAGTGTAATTGTTCTATCTCTTGGGTTCAATTTCCACAATTATTCATAGCATTAGATATTCTGTTAATAAAATATCCCTGTATCTTGGCCTCACTACCATCATCAGTGAGTTCCTATGGACAATTTGGAAGGAAAACCTAATTTCCCTTTTAGGTGGTTGCTTCTCATGTGCTCGACATCAAGTCCTTAATCACACCATTGAGATTCATAAAAGGTATTAGTCCCATCATCATTGGTTGAATACTCCATATGTCATTTGAATCTATTACATTGTTCAGTCACCATGAAACCAAGTCATTATCATGTTCCTTAGGGTATCCAGGCTACTTTGGAGTTAGTGGTTGGAAGCCTTTATGCTTCCAGTACATTCAGTTCTAGTTGCAGTATGTTGTAACTCTGAGATTTCAAGGTCCAGTGGCCCAAGTTTTACCATTTCTTGGTCATTCCATCATGTCATTCATGATCATGCACTCACAGTGCATCCCATTGTTTCTGGTTTCAATTCTTTAGATTAATTGTCATTTGTACCACCATTTTAGTCCATCTCTCATTTCTCATTGGAACACTATGATGTACACATCAGTTCTTTATGTATTATTCAGGTCCCCATATGGGCCTCATCATTTCTATATATATATATATATATATATTGACACATTTATAAGAGCATGGGAATTCCCACCTCATCCATATATTTATGATTATATGCACCTCGTCCATTTTGAGTGTTGCATCATCATGTCTATCCCTTGCAGTCTTAAAAACAACTTTTTTTTATCTAGTTCAGCACATTTTTTGTCTCTCTGCACTATTATCACACCCCTAATTTTGAAAAATAAATCCTATGATTTCTATCAGCATATGATTATCTCCTAACCTCACACATCAGGGGGTAATATGTTAACACACAAAATTTTCTCATGCATCATAAGGTACTTACTATGATCCATTTTCATACCCACAACTTACCATATAAGCCTTAATACCTAAAAAACCAAAGAATAACATAAGTTATGGACCCCTTGTCATCAAAATAGAATTATGTTAGAATAATCAACCCATAGTTACCCATATTTGACATTAATTAATCATTTTTGTCTTATTCCTAGATTCCTAGATTCCTCTCTATGCTAGTTGGCTTTCACATGCACCTTGAAGTCAATACTTTCTAAAATGGGTCATGGAGCACTTTCAAATCATACTGGAAACTATTTTAGCAAGTCTTCTTTTATTCCTAGATCCTAAAATCGCAGTTCTGCTTTTTCTGAAAGCTGCCTTGCTTTACATCAGTTTTAAGGCATAAAGGAAAACCTAGTCTAGGAGAACTTGCCTTTTTTTTTCCTAGATCATCCTCCTTCATTTTATACAAAAAAAAGCATGAATAAGTTTTATTTCCATCACTTATCATCTTTCCCACTTTCTTTATCCTATTCATGAGCATCTTCATTGATTTGGAAATATTTTCTTGCACCTATGGGGGATTTGACTAGATTTAGTAAGCCTGCTTTTTGACCAATTCAAATAACAACCTAGTACTTTTGAATCTCTCATGTAATTATATATTTTAGCATCCTATTACTTCATATGGTTGGATAATGTACACTTATTCAATACATGATTAAGTTATGCTCCAATTTCAGTCTCCTTTTGTGTGAATTTTGCATTTTTGATTAGCAATTTTGTGAGTATAATTGATCTATCACTTGTGTTCAATTTCCACATGGTATCAAATAATTTGTATATCTATTTCTCTCCTTCCAAATTGTTATTTTAGGTTCAAAATCGCTGACTGGGAGCGCATTTTGTTGACTGAAGGGCATAGGAGCTAAGATATGGACCAATCTCAAAGGTTCATCTTGACTCCATTCAATTTATTCGAATGGAAAGCTGAGATTGAGATATTGTTGAGACTGAAATATCTCTATAGGTTTACCATGGCTACTAAGGCAGATCTCAATGCAACTGCAAATAAAATAAAATGGCACAACAAGAGGGATGAGGCCTATGGTCTTTTGTGTTTGAGCATTTCAAGAGACCTCCTCTTTCATCTTGATTCATTGACATATCCTAATGAGGTGTGGGAGACTCTTGAAGATATTTTTAGAAATACAGATGAGATGAGAGGACATCAAATCAAGAATGAATTGATCTCCTTGAGTCCTAGTAGCTTCGAATCATTGCAACTCTACTTTACCATGTTTAAGGCCCTTGTTTTGTAGTTAAAATAATGTGGGATCGAAAAGAAGGAAGAGAAACTAGTATTGACCATACTCTCTAATCTTGGTCCTGACTATTCAGTGTTTTTTTCGACCTTCCATGCCATTAAACTAACAGCTTGAACCTGGAAGATTCCTAATCTTGTTGAGTTCATGGAATCCCTCACCCAGGAGCAAGATAAATTGGTGATGAAGGGCACCATCAAACCTTCCAAATACCAATATTTGGTTGCTGGAGATTCAAAGTTGGATTCAAAAATAAATAAATAAACAAAAAAATCCACCTAAGCAAAAGAGAGACATGTAAAAGTCTCAAGAGGAGCCCTCAGGCTCTAAGAAGAACTTCCAGAAGAAGAAGCACAAAGGAGAAATGATCAAGTGCACATACTACAGTAAGGGCTATCATCCCAAGAGCTCTTGTATGAAAAATAAAATTGACATGTTGACTCATCTCCTAGAGAAGAACAACATCTCCCTTCCTGATTGCTCAAAGAAGAGGGAAGGAGGATCAAATTCAGAAGAAAAGGAGAGAGTACATGCTTTGGTTGCTAGCACCTTAAGCTCACCTAGTTTCATTATTGATTCTGGAGCTTCCAGACAAATGGTTTCAATAAGGGAGATCTTCTCCTCTCTTGACATGTCAAAAGGTCCACCAATAGTTTTGGGAGATAACTCTCTGAGTGACAGTATGGGGAAGAGTAGGATTGATCTTGACCATGGTAAGTTCAATAATGTGTTGTATGTTCCAAGTCTTGCCTCTAATCTCTTGTCAATGTATCAGATGACTCACATTGGGTCTCCAAATAAAGTCATCTTCTCCCCCAATGAAGTTGAAATCACATAGATTTTGATTGGTAAATTCATAGAAAAAGGTGTTGTTGATCACACTTCGAAGGTATACAGTTTTTCTCATTTTCTACCCTACTCAGACCCCTATGCTCTTATTACTCATGCTAATGAAGCAAGCAAGATTTGGCATGAAATATTTGGCCATCTTAATTATAAGTATATTTCTGATTTGAGTGATAAAGATATGGTCATAGAGTTACCAAATATGAAATTTTCCAAAGGAGTCATTCAAGGTTGTATAATAGGAAAAGACCCAGAGCACAAGTATAAGAGAGCTAGTCATGAGAGAACCTCTGCTCCCCTTGAGTTGGCCCACAGTGACATTGCTGGTCCATTTCCTCATATGTCCATGAGTCAAGCCAAATATGCACTTACCTTTATACATGAATTTTCCAGGTATTGTTGGGTCTATTTCCTAAAGAACAAGTCTGAAGTTTTTGACCTCTTGAAGGTCTTTCGGGCCTTGGTTGAGAACCATTCTAGGAGGAGACTCAAGATCATTAGATCTGACAATGGTGGTGAGTATGTCAATTCTAAGTTCATCCAGTATTTCAAAGATGCAGGTATCCATATTCAACACTCTATTCCTTACACACCACAGCAAAATGGTGTTGCTGAGAGAAAGAACAGATCACTAAAGGAGATGGCAACTTGCATGATGGAGGCTAGAACTTTGCCACCAAATTTTTGGGTCAAGGTTATAAACTATGCATCATGTATCTAGAATAGGGATCCACATAAGCAGCTTGATGGTATCATTCCTTTCGAAGCTTAGAGTGGGCACAAGCCAGATGTCACCCATTTCAGGATTCTTGGCTCAAAGCCTTGGGCTAGAATTCTAACTGAAAAGCGGAAGGATTTACAACCCCAAAGACAAGAGTTCCTATTTGTTGGGCACTATGATTCAAAATGGTACAAGCTGATCAACTTGAGCACAAAAAAATATTTCATTGAAATAATTATTTAGTTCGAAGAAGAGTCTTTAGCAGCAGTTGAAGTTGGAGAGTCCTCTTCATCACCACAACCTCTGATTGTAAGTGAAGAGACTATTGAGTTTTATGATTCTGATATGTATGATAATGATGATTTAATTGCAGATCCTAACATCTCTACAAGACAAAAATGAGAAGCAAGTACCATTCATGCAGGTGGGGAACTAGTTGGAAATCCTAGTGACACTAGGAGTACTAGATCTCAATTTGAGAGTTCCCTTTGTGTGAAAGATCGACTCTTTGCGGAGAAGTGTTATTTGATGGTTGAATTTGATCCTTAGACATATGAATATGCTGTTGACACTGAGAGGGGGAGTGAATCAGTGTGAAGCCAATTTTAAACTTTTCATAGTTAGCTACCTGTTCATCATTCCATTACTTTACCATAATCATTTCATAACATCATCATTCACATAGCATTTAACTTTTCAATAACCATAACACAGAAGAACACCACACAATATAATTTTGAAATCTTTTTGTATTATTTTGGTCCGGCTACAACCATTAGGCAAAATCAGCACCTACTGATATATAGAGCACCTGCTCTGCATTTAGGACCCTACCTAGTTTTCTTAGACCCTGCTAAGAAGGGTTTGAGGTATCCTAACCTCAAAAGCAAGACATGCTTGCTTTTACAATTACAGCTCACTGTCTCATCATATTTCTGTCCATGTCATCACTGTCATATTAAACATCACTACTGCTGGTCATCTACTGCTGCAACACTCTCCCCAATCTTCTCTGTTCATCTTCTGCTGGTCAACATTGCTCATCGCTTCGCTGGTCAATCTCTGCTGCTCATCCTCTTCACTGCTCATCAATCTTTACTGCTACAACTCTGCATGGTATGCTTATCAATCATCAAGGTCTGATCATTATCAAGGTCTTCATAGCTGTAGGTGTAAGTGTAACATTCTCTTGTTCAAGGTTCTGCAATACAACTTGTCATATCTTGTCTACTTTGTTCAACTGCTTAATGTGATAAGCTGCTCATATGGTCAGTTAGTTCAACTGCTAATTATGTCTTACAGACTATCATCATCTGAACTCAAAAGGTACAATACTAAATCTTGGAGACAAAAAAGGAGTGATAGAACTCTCATATTCAATTCTTATACCAATCCAAAACTTTTCTCAAAAGTCTGGTTCGTAAAAAATAATTCCAAGGTGTACTTACACGAGTTTGATATGGCTCCTTTCTTTTGCTTCAGACCTTCATTTGCATGGCTGCCTCAAACATTAAAATCAGAGCTATTTGAAGATACTTTATCCAAAACTTCAATTGTCTGTCTTAGTGACCTGCATTAGAAGTCTTCAAAACAAAAACTCTGAACTGCATGAATTTGGAACTCCTCCAAAACAAACCATTTGTTGCCTCAGTCCTTATGTTCCTGAGATTGAGCTTTAAATGTATTTAGTGTCTCTGCTGATATTGGCTGAATTGAGAACTCCATCAATCTTAATAAAACCTGCTGCAACAATTAATATATATACTGCTTCAGAAAATCAGATTTGTTTCACTTTCTACTTCAGTCATCTTGGTAATCCATTCTTGTCTTCTACAACTGCTGAAGTCAACTACCCAAATTCAGAGAATGGTTTGGAATCAGCTTCAGATCAGTCCATTGACTGTGGCATAAGACAAGATATGATCCTTTATGAACTGTGTTGTAGAAGCTCAAAATTCAGATCAAAATTAAATCAAAACTAGGTTTCCCCAGGGCTCATGTATCCTTCAACAGCTTACTCCACTGTGGCTGCCTTAGAATTATATCATCCTCCCTAAATCAAAGCTAAGACTCCACTACAAAATGTGACTGTCACAACTTGCTACTACCTCTATACGCTCCAACAAAATACCCCAACTACTGCTGCCTCAGTTATGTATCTCAGTTTGAAGAAACCAAAACACAGTCAAATAGTTTTACACCATGTCACATGACCTGAGGAAGAATAAGTGTAGTCAACCTTGGACTTGTATTGAGCTTGGACTGAGCATTCAGACTAAGTATTCAACACTATCCTCTTCATCATATTTTGCATCATGTATGCATTAAGTATACATCATCATCATCACTAAGTATACATGATCATACCTTATAGTGCATGTCAAGATCTCACACTTGGGTTGTGTATGTGTGCTTGCAGATGACCCCAAACACAGTCAAGACTTGGACTGTGTATATGCTGGTAAAAAACCCCGAAACAAGTCACTGTGTAACCACTGCTGTAGATGACATCAAACTTGTGACTACTGTAGATGAAGTCAAAACTGTGGATTGTTTGCATGCATCATCATAGTGCTTGTATATAATATTGTTCATACTCTTGTACCCTGCTCAAATGGCTTGATTCTAGCTTGTGACTTCACTAATGATTTGTACAATTTCAAGCACAAAATTTTCCTACTACTGTAGTAGAAAAAATGCTATAAGGATCAGATATTTGTATGCCAAGTTTTAGATGGCATTGAATCATTGATATTACTGTATGGTCACTAACTCAGGCTGTGTATGCAACCTAGCACTGGAACTAGGGTATCATCCAAACTGTTCATGCATCCAAATTCGGGTATGTGCATACTTACAAGAGTGACCTCATCCCATCTAATTCAAGATTGTTTAGGTCCTGGTAAAAACCCCAAGAATTTGTTCCTTTTTGGGACTGTGTATTCACCAAACTTGGGCTATGCACCAAGCATTGTAACATCACCAAACTTCGGGTCTTTGCATGCTAATGAAGACTTTAACCACAGCTGTTGTTGTTCAAACCATCACTGAGAGTCTTCAAAACAAGTCCACTGCTCTGCAATTTCGGGACTGTTTCTACCCTCTGCAATTGACCTCTGCTGCTACCCAAAATTTCCACAGTCAGTCAGCCTTAGTAGGCTGTCCGGAATTCCTCTCTGTCTGCACCTGTGAATTTCCTCAGTATGGATGCCTCAGAGCTCACCCGAATTTCTCAACAAAAATATCAGACTTCAAAAATGTCTGCTGCTGCATTTTACACAGACTGCTCCTATGTTTTCCTCAGTGGACTGCTCCTCCGAAATTTGTCTCAGTCAAACCTTCGAAATTGCAGAGCTAATTCGAAAAAAAATTTGTCACATCAAAAATGAATTTTTGATGGGGTATTTATACTAAATCTCCTCCATATTTTACTGAGCCAACTTGTATTTAATTTTTATTTTTAATGGGGCCGACATACTATAAAAATATTTTATTTTTTTAATAAAACTTTGACTGAGCGGACTTTGTGTTTGACTGAGCTGACTTATAATTTTTGTTGGGTCGACTTCAAAAGTTAATATCTCATCAACCATGAGGAACCACGTGACGTGCCACCTACCATTGGAAAGGGCATGATGAGGGCTATCATATTATGAGGGTCTTGCTTGCATTGACAAGATCCTTTACTCATATTTTCTTAAATTTGTACAGGCCATCATGAAATGACTTGAATTCTTCTTGATGGCTTCTTCACGAAATTTTATGGTATAAAGAGCTTCATGCAGGGTCATGTCCATCCATCATTTAAGTGGGTGCAATATATTCCTTATGCACTTAGGACCATCTTCAAGAAATATCATCTCCATCAAGGCTCATCATGCCATCTAACCATATCAATTTCCAGTAGTGGGCTCCATGACCTTTGCAAGGTCATCAGCGTCTTCATCAAGGGTTCCAAGACTTCATGGGATTCTCCATTGTCTACCAAGGCTTCAGGATCATCTCTAGGGTCTTCAACATCATCAGCAGGGCTTCTTCAAGAGCTTCAACAAAGTGGTGACATCGATGAGATCAAGACCATGTTGGCATCAATGACAATTTCATCAACATATGCATCGCATGATCCAAGGTGGAAAACAGACATGAAATAATAATTTAGCTCGCTTCAGAAGAACAACACATGGGAACTGGTAGATCTCCCCCCAGGGAGAAAGCTAATAAAGTGTAAGTGGGTCTTCAAAAATAAGTTTGTTGTTGATGGTTAACCTTTGAAATATAAGGAAATATTGGTATCCAAGGGATACTCCAAAGTACATGGTATTTATTATAATGAGACCTTTGCACCAGTGGCAAAGGTGGACTCCATAAGGCTAGCTCTAGCCATTGCAGCTTCGAAGAAATGGGAAGCACATCACATGGATGTGAAGTGTGCTTTTCTAAATGAAGATGTTACTGAAGATATTTATATGTAGAAACCTGAAGCATTCTTTTCTAATCCATATTTAGTGTGCAGGTTAAATAAATCATTGTATGGGCTCAAGCAAGCCCCCATGGATTGATATGCCAAGATTGATGGCTTTCTACTATCAGTGAGTTTTGTTTGATGCAAGTATGATCCTATTGTTTATTTGAAGCTGGTTCATGGTTCCTTAATGATTATTGTTCTGTATGTGGATGACCTATTGATTACAGGAAGTTCAAAGAAAGAGATTGCCTCCTTGAAGGATGCAATGAACCATGCATTTTCCATGATAGATTTGGGGTTGTTGAGCCAATTCTTGGGTCTCAAAATTGCTCAATCCCAACATCGAATCAAAGTTCATCATTCCAAGTATGATTTATATTTGCTCACCAAGTTCAGTATGAAATATTGCAAGGCAAGGAAGACTCCATTCCTTTCAGGAATTAAGCTTGAGGAAGCATGTTCTTCTCCTATGGTAAATAACACACTGTATAGGCAGTTGATTGGGTGTTTTATTTATCTTACACATACTCAACCTGACTTATGTTATGTAGTTAGTGTGGCTTCAAGATACATGGATCAGCCTCATGAGATCCATTGGAGAGAATCCAAGAGGATCCTAAACTTTGTTAAAGGAACAAGAACTCATGGGATTTTCTATAAAGCAAAATTGGACTTAGAGCTAGTTGGATTTGCTGACCGTGGGGAAGGTGACAACATAGATCAAAAGTCTACTTCAAGATATGTGTTCATGCTTGTACAAGGACCAATTAGTTTGTCAAGTAAGAAGAAGAGTTCCATAGCACTCTCATGTGACAGAGGCAGAGTATAGAGGAGTTGTGAATGCAGCTACTCAATGTTTATGGTTGCAGGGAATACTTAGAGAATGTGGTTTCAAATCATAGTTTTCAACAGTCATATATTGTGACAATCAAAGGACCATTTGAATCTCCACTAATCCAATTCAAATATAGAGAACCAATCACATTGAGATCCATATGCACTACATCAGGAAGCTTGTGCATGATGGTACCATTGCTCTACTCTACTATGCATATTCAGAGCAAGTAGCAGACATATTCAGCAAAGTGTTTTGTGAGAAGACCTTTAGTAATCTAAAATCACTGCTGGGGATTTCTGATCATGTGGTGAAGCATGATTGATGACAAGATTTCAATTTTTTTTTTCCTATATGTTGGAGTAGCTAGTAGGTAAGCCGACTAAATTGATTAGCCAACTAATTAGAGATTAGGTCGGCTGCATATTAAGGTCGTGTCGGTTGACCAAACCGATAGGTAGTTATATGTAACTGTTTGTAAGTCATATATATTAGGCTGTTGAGCCAGATGAGAACTTGGTTCAGTTCGGTGTATGTATGGACCCTCATGATATAATATAATCTATTATTCCACATATATGTTCTTATCTCTTGTCTGTTATGTCTGTGTGATACAATGTGTATTATTGGTAACCCTCTATGATCCGTGAGATTACAACATTGGTTCTATTTCTGGTAGTACATATCTGAGATGAGTATAAGTAGATGATATCAAAATGGGAGATTAAGAATTGGTGGGAGCGTAAGATAGCAAATTATTTGCAGAATTACATGCAGAGAAACATATTAACGACTGCTCATGGGAAGAACATATTCTTCACTGAAAGACATGAGAATTTCATAGATTCAGTACCCCATCTTTTGAAAAAAATTCTGGATGAAAAATCCAGAAGCGACTAAGGATGAAGAGCTGCTAGAGAAACTGATTCAAGGGGGAAGAACAAACCTATCGGAGTGGTTTGAAAAGATCACTGACGAATTCTGCGAAGAGCAAGATATAGAAGAAAGAACTTCAGTAGAAACCATTCAGAAGAAATTCTGTACAAACCTTACTGTTATGGAGAGAAATTCCTATGGATTGCGGTACCACAACAGACAGCTTGACTCCAGAAATCAATCCTTTCCAATATGCAAGAGAAATCAAATATATAACACTAAAGGAACAAAACTCGTACCTTATTCCGGACGGTTGAAGTAGATCCCCATTGAGCTTTCCAACTCCAGCTTGAATTGATAAATTACTTCATCAACAATCAGTAAACAAGACAAGCATGCTATATATATATATATATATTGGTGTTAGATCTACTCTAGCATATATAATCAACAACGTATAAGCATTTGAAATCATCCATGGATAAAATATTCATTCAAACATACATTATTGGACAGGAAAAGATATTTCTATTAATATAAAATCAGAGATTACAATGAATACAACCTCTATCGGCACGTCTGCGAATCGAAGAAACTGAATCCCCCACTTGGGCCTCCACCAACTCAATCCTCCATCTCTTGATAGCAAGCTCACAAGAACAAGGCAAGCTTGGGAATAACACCAAAGTGCTCCAAGGGACAAAGGGATGCAGAATCAAGCATAAGTTCTAGCAACAATGAACTATAGTTTCTTTGCTCTCAATTCTCACACATTCTTCAATGTATCCAATGGGTTCCTTATATAGCTCTTCAATGGGGCAATGAAGGGTCAAATCCGAGAAATCTCAAGGCATATGGAAGGCCAGGAGACAAGTGAGTCAGATCCATGTTAAGGAAAACTCCAAAAGAATTTGGCCTTTTGCACACATCCCGATGTATACGGTTTTAGGGGTCAAACCCATGTATATACGCGAGAAAGGGTTTAAAAGTCGCGTATACCAATTTAAGCATGTTTTTAGGGATGATATTGGAAACATCAAAGGTATAAAAAAGGTCCATGGGGTCCAAAGAGTCTGCAGAGGGACAGGGGAAGGCCATACAAGTGTGATTCACCAGGTGTGGTAAAATCAGCTATAACAGATGCCCCCTAATGTGTGAGGCCAGAGGGGTCATACGATGGACGAAATACATTATAAGTCCATCCTAGAAGTGGATTGATAAAGAAATTAGTGGAAGACCAGCCACCCAATCAACATAGTACAATGATACAACTCTTCATATAACTACAAATACATATAGCAGTCCCGGATACATAAGAGTACAATGGCCATGAATAGGCATGATACAAAATATGACATGTGTGGTCATCACCACGTACAATATACATAGATCAGAATCTCCATGATGAAGATATACAAAGGATCATGATCTCCATGAAAGCTAAAGATATATAATAGATCAAGATCTACATAATGGATGGAAATGTCTAACATATACTAGAATCAAGTCATGAGAGCTGAAATCTCATGAACACTGGCATGATTAAGGAGGTAGCATATAAGAGATGCCACCAATCTGGAAGGTCTTCTACACAAACCGCTATGAGTACATGTCCTACTATGTGAATAGATGTGTCGAGGTTGAACATAGTAGTCCATCGTCTGATTATTGGCCATTGATGTATACTGTTAACAAACGCGAGATCACCCACCAATAATGATAATGGGAATCAAGGTACTAGAGTGAAAACTAACAAGTGTGAGTAAATGGGTTGAGGTGGAACACTTGAGAGAATCCATCGATCAGGGTACATTGATGTATTCCTAAAGAACTATCGATGGTGAGAGAACCTACCACTGATGACTGCAAGTCTCAAGGCACTCAAAAATGACTCTAAATTCCAATCCCAGAATAAATGATCTGAAGTCGATGGGATGAAATCCGCTAGAAGGAGGGCATTAAGGCATCCCCCATCATCCAACATGAGGTACTCAAAAAAGCTGTATAATGTGGAAGGACTCGATCATAAGGTGCATGAACAAGTAACTGTACCGGGAATGGTCGACATGCAAAGTCAAGATAACTGAGGAATGGCTAACTTAGGTTTCAACATTCTTCAAACAAGAGCATAACGGTGAATGGTGACTGGATGTAGACATCATAGACTTGATATACAAAACTGGGACATCTTTGTGACATAGGAGGCATCGAAAAAGGCTCCATAGGGACTGGAAGCTTAACCAGTCGGTGGAGATAAACTCAGATAAATGATTACAGCTCGTAAAGTCAAACTACAAACCCAACCAACAAATGTGATATACAGTTCTCTATTCGAAGGCGACATGACTCGAGAGCTACCAAAGATAACATCTTTCCTTGTACGGCTTTTTGGTTTTTTAAAATTTTTTTGGACTTTTTCAAATATTTAAAAAACTTGAAAAGAATAAAACTGCTTTATAGTTACAGACTAGGAGGAGACGAGTGTCATATGGGAAAACAAACTAGTTTCAGGTAGTGGAACATACCTATGCTTAATGCAAGGATACATGTGTAGGATAGCGACACTCAAGGGGAAAGTCCCCTCCCAGTAAAATAGGGGATCAAGCTGCAAAGGATATAAAAGATGGCCTTTCATGGCTAGACATGAGACAAGCTTAGGCTATATGGATAAAACTTAAAGTCAGGGAAGTCGACGTAAGGCTCAAGAAGGCAGGAAAAGCTCATGATAATGCAATTACAACTTGACATAAGGGATTCATGAGGGAAATAGGCCGGCAAAAGATCAAGAGGAGTATGAGGCTCTTGCGAAATGTCATGGTAATACTATACAACAGACTCCCACACCCTAAGGGACAAAATGTTAGCATGGGAACCAAATTCAAATAAGGCGTTAACTAGGGTACCCATGTAAGGTCAAGCTCTACCATTCACATCATGCCACTTCTAAAACAACGAGAAGGTTCCGTGACATAATAGAATGGGTTCGTACCTAAGGCTATAATGAAACAGTCATAAGGTCGTGCAAAATGCAAATGGGAGTAAAACCTAACCTATATGCTAGTTTAAACATCATACCTATAACGGGCATGAACGAGTCAAAGTAACGATCGATATGGCACTCAAAATGGTCTCCTACATCATAAATTAGTCCAAAATCGGTCCAAAAGGATTAGAAACGGTCCAAACAATAGAAAAGGGGGTAAAAATTTTCAAAAATTTGAAAAATTTCTATAAATAGTAAAAAATTCAAAACATTATATAACATTTGAAATTTTTACCCAATTGAGCTTAGAACTTCAACAACGAATTCCAGGAGATCGAGCCGGTAGAATCCACTCCCATTTTTTCCAGGTACTTACCCATGCCCTGCTCTTTCATTTTCATGCAAATTTTATCAATTTCCATGGTGCATTTAGGATTCTACGCCAATCTAAGATTTGCGCCTTAGCCCATGTGAAAATCAAGAATTTTTTCGCGTATAGGGATGGATATAAACAGAAAAAGACCTCAAAGTTGCATACATACGTGACTGTTTAGCAAACAGTTGTGTATGCGGCCGCGTTCAATGTTTTTCAAGTGTTCTAATGGGTCAAACTTAAATTTTATGTGCAGGATGGTCCTAGAATGGAGAGAACGTGAGCATGGTGATGTAGAAGAGGCAGTAAGGGCAGATCTAATGGCTCAACAAGATTTGCGGTCATGCGGGCTCTACAAGTTTTGGTGTCTTGGTGGTATACGAGCCAAACCAAGACTACTGCAGATGCTAGTAGACTATTGGGATCCAAACTCAGAGTCGTTCTAGATAGATGGGATGTCCCTCACCATAGAAGTGGAGGACATATACTTTATTATTGGACTTTTCCAATGAGGGGAAGTGGTGAACCTACGCTCTCGCGGGCCCGGAGGTGGCCTGACTATATATGAGTACCTAGAAATGTACTTTTATCCAGACACAAAGAAGGTGGGGAGTCAGATCCCAACTAACTCCATATAGGTGCTAGGCCTAAAGGCCATTCTACTGAAACTAGGTAGGATAGTGGGGATAGCCTCACTTTACTAGGCCTCACGGCCATTGATGTTCTATGCCATGTAGTGCATGAGGCCCATAGTTTATGACTGGAGTATGACATTGTTGAGCAACATGAAACAACAGCTCAGCGACTGCAAGATGGGAAGGTGAGAAAATTCAGTTTCAACAGCATACTGAGCACGTTCTTCTTCGAGTGTGTTCTAGGATTGAACCCTAGAGTTGACGTTCCTCTACACAGGGTTCAAGATCCATCCCAATGACATTGGGTAGATGCAATGCGCAAAATGGGTGGAGGTAGGGTGTCCAACCCCTATCCAGCTGATTTCTTTCCATGGTGGCGACGACAAATAGTTGCCATCGATGATTACCCCTATGCAAGAATAGATTTTTGGGGAGACCCCAACATGCCGCTACCACCAGGATCGACATACGATGACATTGGTAATGAAACTCAACCCTCTTTTAAAATTTTTGAGTTATTTAATTTTTTGTGTTTTCTGATTATGTGGAATCAAAAGACAAGTTTTTGGGTGACGTCGCATAGTGACATCCTATCATATGCATGCAGATGTAGGACCATGATGGCATGAAGGCTTCCCTCCTCATAGACAAAGGGGAAGACGGGACATTATGGGTGTGGATGTAGAGCGAACGCTCCAAAGAATTCATACCAACTTCGTGATGCTGACACACAGAGTACCCATGGTGCAAGTCGAGGACTTGCTGAGGCCATGCAGCGCTAAGTGGTGGGTGTACCACTAGCATGGGTGCAGTTATTTCGATGGCTAGTTAGAGCCGTGTTGACATTCCACGATTACAACCCCCCTCCTCCTCCACAAGCTTAGATACCTGGGAGTGATACATTTTGTACTACCGTGTATTTATATTTTGGTGGCTCGAGAGCCATATTTTTGTATTATGACACTATGTATTACCACATTTTGGATGTTTATAAAAAACTTTTATGATGATCAATTTATTTATTTACATGTGTAAAAATTTATGTTCGTGATGAGCTTATTGTCTATGAAACAAATGTCAATCTAACACATAGTTAGCATATGAGTCAGCAACTTGATTATTAATTCTTGGAACATGTATTTATGTTATATTGTCAAATTGTCGTTCTAACAATCTCACATGTAATAATCTTCTTAATAATGTCAGATCCTTGACATGGTACAAACCATTAATCTATGACAATATGTTGAGGCCTGGAAATTTGCAGGCGGCAACAGTAAGGGATTCTCCCCAATCAGCGTTCCCAACTAGCCCGCTGACTGTTTGGTATAGGGAATCCGTCCGGTTTGCGGTCCGGCTACCGTATGTCAAAGTAACAAACAAAGGCTTTACCGGTTGTGGCCCAGCCCACCGAGTTTTTGTATTTTGACTTAAAGGAAATGATATGCACGTGCCTAATTAAACGCAAGCTGGTTTAAATGCAGGGGGCGGTCACAAAGTGATGCGCAGGTTCTTACCTCTCGTCTTATGCTCACAAGCAAACAAACCAGATACGAACAGAAATAACTAACTATCTAAACTATCCCTAGGGAGCGAGGCTATCATCTTAAATGAGCAATAAAGAATCACATACTGTAAGAAAACCACAGATAGCTGATACTTTTCCCACAGCACATGAAGACTACAAATATTCAAATAACCAGTTAACCAATCATTCTATAACAGCAATTATTACTCATAGTGCAAATGCATCCCAGAAAAGACTGCAGAATAATTAACAAGAACTTAGGTTCGAAACATCAAATATCCTCACAGCGCATGAAATACAGCTGAACACGAAATACTTCTTCTTCAGCATTATTCATTGAATAGCATTGGTACATTTCACTTCTTTACTCTTTCCAGCAGACAAAATTGCAGTTCACTTCGCAAAACGAAATAGTTCCTCTTCCGAGTCAACAATTACAAAATTTTCTAAGGGAAAAAGCCCTCCTTTCATCGAGCTTCCCTTTATTTAAACTACCACCCCCCCTCTGGGTTCCCTCAACGTGGCTTTTCAATGCTCTTGACGATTCAGTTTCTTTCCTGGTCGTTTCACCTTCTCCATCATTTCCACAGGCGTTTATTTTCTGACAGTAACCGCTAAAAAGAAATGTCCCATCGGCGCCTTGGTTATTCGTTCACGTTGTCCTTTCCGGCGCGATGCTTTGCTTCAGCGATTCATGAGATGATCTCTGCATACAAACTTGGTGCATTATTCATTGAATTCAAACATTAGGCATCCATAATTTTAAGATTATAATGATATATTCACAACGAGCTAGCCTAGTTCGTCCGGGTGAGGAAATGAGGAAGCTCGGAACGGCACCGAAAGGGTAAACCGGCGGTCGGGAAGCTCTTAGATCGGATGAGACAAGGTTCTTACACCAATTGGAAGAAGGCTCCAGGAGCCGCAACGGCGGAGGAGTGCCAAAAGAGGGGGAGCGGAAACACGGGCGTCGTAGGTGATCGGGCGGTGGCGGGAAGTGGGTCGGAAACTGGAAGGTTCGGTCACCCGCAACGGCGGACGGGAATCGAGTCGGTGGCGGGCGACGAGGTAAAGGAAAGGTTCGGGTGGTAGTCAATAAGTCGGACGTTGCGGGTGACAAGTGGATCGGAGATCAACTCCTACCCTCTGGCCGCAATGGCAGGTGAACCAAAAACTACAGCCAACGCCTTATACAGCGAAACGGGCGTCGGGTGAAACCTCAGTCGGGTGGAAGGTTTGGTCAGGGAGCCGCAACGGCGGGTGATGCGAGGTTCGGAAACTTCAGAAAGAGGCCCGATGCAAAGAGACGAACTAACAGCGCTAAGGCTCAAAGGAGGCCAAAAACAAAAAAAAAACGCTAAGGTAAACCTTCACACTCTTAAAAGTGTTAAAACCCGATCTCACTACTCCCATTGAACCGAACGCAACCAGCCAACAAGATGGACACGCTCAACTTTAAAGCAAAGACACTCAAAGACGCCAAAAATTCACCTTTAGATTCAAATCAATCAAGATAAGGAGGGGTCCCAGAATTGAAGTGAAAAACTGCAGTCGGGGAAAAGGTTGCGGCAGCAACAACTGGCGATTTCCTGGTGAACCTAGATCTCTGGGCGGTTTTCTTCCTTGAAAAGCAGACTGTCCTACAACAAATGCATTCCTTGAATTCTTCCAGCTAGACCGATTTCTTAATGACAGAAACGTGTACCTTTATCGTTGATATCAGTCCACTTTGGGGCGATGAAAGTCAAGATTCTAGAGTCCGGATAACTCTGCTGAGGCCAAAAATGAGTTCATTATTAATTTTCCTTCAGGTAGCTGGTAACATGGGACACCACAGGATTGTAGCAGATGATAAATAGAAACGTTCATTTGTTTCTCATTCCCATGCCATCTTAGCAACTTTTGTGCTTTTCCGGCTTTTGTCCTCTTTTAAAGAAATTCTTCATGCATGCCTTTCTTACTGAATTTTAATTCAGGATCCTCTATCCCATAGTGCCCTTTTGTGCGAGTGATGTGCTTAAGGTTTCAACTCACGGATGGAGAGGATCAATGGCAAATTAGTACTTCATGGTCTGGATTTAGCTTTGGAGCATGATGCTTTTATAGGAATTTTGACTCTTATTTGCCTTTTGGCATTTACTATCCGGCATGGGAGCATTTAGATTTAACATCCTGTTCATCTTGCTATTTTCCATGGGTCCTCTGTCATCGCCCTTTAGATTTTAAGTGTAAGGTGCGCGGAGCCTCAGCATAGTATTCTAGACCTTTGAGTCTGATTGACCTTACAGGAGCTTAAGTAGGACCTCAATGCACACAAAGATTTCGAGAAGCTAGTTAGTGGAAGGAATTCACATGGAAAACCACAGTCTAACTATTCAACAAATGTGAGGCTTTCCACATAATCACTAGTTAACCACCTTTATTTAAAAACAAAGACTTTCTTACAACAAAAGAAAACATAACTCAACAATAGTTTATTTATGTACAGGTCAGAAAGCTCAAAAGCTGCTTAAGAAAAATAAAGTTTGAGAACCAGACCATTTACTGGCAGGTTCTCCTCCCATCCCTATAAATCTTGTAACATATAGGTAGCAGGGCCAAGTTTAGCGGTGATTTGAAATGGACCCACCCATAACTGTTGGAACTTAGTGTGCTTCCCTTTCTCGTCGTGGGGATGATCCCATTTGAGGACCAGGTCTCCTACTTCTAAATCCTTCTTGCCAGCTTTGTGCTTGTCAAACCATCTCTTCACTACCTCCTGCTGTTGTTGGAAACGTTCTCTAGCTTTGGATCTAGCCTCTTCCGCTTTCAGAAGATTGTATATTCTGACTTGGAGAACTTCATCATCCGATCCCCTAGACTCCTGAGATAGTATGGAAGACGGGAGCAGGATGT
>LPNX010090648.1:0-16861 GCA_001517045.1 Pseudotsuga menziesii
TGTTACAAGAGAATAATAAATAGTATCTATATACTAGAGAGAATCATAGCTAGTTGCAAGGCCATATCTGGAACTATA
The DNA here is from genome assembly GCA_001517045.1 of Pseudotsuga menziesii. Lineage (NCBI taxonomy): Eukaryota > Viridiplantae > Streptophyta > Pinopsida > Pinales > Pinaceae > Pseudotsuga > Pseudotsuga menziesii. Next base: position 79 of record LPNX010090648.1, read on the forward strand.
CGTTGAGTAGTATCCACTTGACTAAGTCCCAGATTAGGTAAAGGGGGGAACCTCAATGATATAACGTATATAAACTTATACACCACTTATACAACGCTCTTATACAACATCTATGGTAAAGCCTTTCAAGCGTGTCAAGTGTGTGTGTTACTACATCCACAAGTAGTAGCATCCAAAATAGTTATGTATTCCATGCCAATGAAATAGCTTGCCCAAGAGTTATAATTTTTTTATCCATAGGTCTAATAAAAAGGTCCCATAATTATATTGGTTAGATAAAATAGCAACAACTACATTAATTTTATTTAATTTATGTGCATAAGTCAGGCATAAAAAGACATTATTGCTAGTAATTGAACCTGTAAACATATCTCCAAAACATTAAGAAATTAATGTTATTTAATTCATTATAATATTAATATTAATTAATAATTAATATTATTAATTAAAAATTAAATATAATAATTAATTAAAATAGTTTCAAATAACATATTTTATTATACTATATCAAATATAAATAATATAATAGTATATAAAGATATTAATTAATATAATATAGAGGAAGATTCCTAGACACAAGTACTATTTTAATTATGTTTTTAATTATGCTTTTAATAATTCAACATTAATGCTTTTAATTATTAGAAACTCTCTAATTGTATGTTTATTTTTTGTTACATAGCATGATATCTATTTCAACAAAATGACCTTTGTGATTGGGGACTCACCTCTTCCCCCCCATTTACATGTATGTTTCGCTTTGTTTGAAAAAATCATTTTTCGTCCATCTTATATATATCTTGTTTTTTTTGTATTATCTGACATAGACATATGTTAATTTATTCAAGCATAAATTGAGCCAATGGTGCTTGAAGAGCACCAAACCTAGGTTTTGGGTGACCCAGCTCTCTCCCCCCCTAGGTACATGTATGTTTCGCTTTGTTTGAAAACATCAATTTCCATCCATGTAGTATATGTCTCGTTTTATTTGTATTCGTTGAAATTGACATATGTTACTTTATGCAGGCATCTAGTGAGCCAGTGGTGCTTGAAGAGCACCAAATACAAGTTGTTGGTGACCCACATTTCCCCCCAGATGGATGTATGTTTTGTTTTTTTTGAAAAAATCATTTTTCGTCCATGTAGTATATATGTCTTATTTTATTTTTATTATCTGAAATTGACATATGTTACTTTATGCAGGATTCTAGTGAGGAAGCAGTGCTTGAAGATCACTAAATTAAAAGTTTGGTTGACCCACCTCTGACCCACCAGTAGGTATGTTTATGTCTCGCTTTCTTTTAATTGTGCTTTTAATGATTCAACATGTACTTTTTTAATTATTTGAAATTGTGTAATTGTATCTTTATCCTTTTGTACGTAGGAACGTGATTTTTATTATGATATCCAATAAGCGACATTCTTCACTAATGCATGTAGAAATCCTTTTAGCCCGTTGACAGTTGTTTGACCCACTGGTTACACACCTCTTCATGTCCCCCAATATATTTATATATTGCTTATCTTGCTTATGTTGCTTTTTGTACATGCAAGTATCTTTTTCCTTGTTTCCCACATTGATATTCTAACATTGACATATATATTATTTTATGCAGCTTGATAGTGAGCGAGCAGTTATTGAAAAGCACCCAATCGGGGCCATCGCTCACCTACCTCTCCCTCTCCCCAAGGTACATGCATGTCTCGCTTTCTTTGAAAAAGTCATTGTCCCTCCATGTAGTATAGTTTTATTTGTACATGCAAGTATGTTTTTCGTGCACCCATTGATTTTTTGACATTGACATCTATATTTTTTTATGCAGCTTGATAGTGAGCAAGTGGTGCTTGAAGAGCACCCAATCAAGGCCACTTCTAGTGAGGCACCATGACCCACCATAACTTACTCATGAACAATAAGTAAAAATGTTATATTGGTTTGGAATTTGAACAAATGTACATAGAATTTTTATAGGTTGGTAAACTAACTTACAAATTTTGGTTTGTATGTAGTCTCCACTACTGCGACCTGTCCCTCTTGTTTAGTGTTGGGGATCACCGCTGAGCAGCTGGAAAAGAAAGCTAGACTTATCAGAAGACATTGAAAGTGGTAGTGAAAGGGGGGATAAATAGAGTAAATGTATAGGGGGGATACATACATGTAACTTTTTGTTTGTATACACGCAGATATATAGTTTGGTCCACTTTTATACATATATAATATAAAGCAAGGTTCAAATTTATACATATATGGTTGAATTGATTTCGGAACATGATATGTGTGGTTCACCTATTCATTTTGTTTCATGTATGTGTATAGCCCTCTTACCATAACATAACATACCATAACATACTAACATACCATACCATACTAATATATGATACCATACCCTACAATACTAACATCATACCCTACAATACCCTACAAAACTAACATCATACCATACTAACATACCATACCATACTAGTATACCATACCATATCATACACTACAATACCCTATGATACTAACATCATACCATACTAACATACCATAACATACTAATATATCATACCATGCCTTACAATACTAACATCATACCCTACAATACCCTATGATACTAACATCATACCATATTGAACATACCATACCGTACTAATATACCATACCATACCATACCATACCCTACAATAATAACATACCGTACCATACTAATATACCATACCATATCATACCCTACAATACCCTATGATACTAACATCATACCATACTAACATACCATACCATACATAGCATGCAATTTGTAGTTCATGAAACCCTAGTTGGTTTTCAATTTGTACAGTGTACATGTGTTTCTACTTCCATCTCATAACTTGTAAAGAGGTCACAAAACCCTAGTTCCATCTCATAACTTCTCAACCCTAGTTATAGCATGCAATTTGTAGTTCATGAAACCCTTGTTGGTTTTCAATTTGTACATGTACATGTGTTTCTAGTTCCATCTCATAACTTGTAAAGTGGTCAGAAAACCCTAGTTCCATCTCATAACTTCTCAACCCTAGTTATAGCATACAATTGTAGTTCATGAAACCCTAGTTGGTTTTCAATTTGTACATGTACATGTGTTTATACTTCCATCTCATAACTTGTAAAGAGGTCACAAAACCCTAGTTCCATCTCATAACTTCTCAACCCTAGTTATAGCATGCAATTTGTAGTTCATGAAACCCTAGTTGGTTTTCACTTTATGCATGTACATGTGTTTCTACTTCCATCTCATAACTTGTATAGAGGTCACAAAACCCTAGTTCCATCTCATAACTTCTCAACCCTAGTTATAGCATGCAATTTGTAGTTCATGAAACCCTAGTCGGTTTTCAATTTGTACATGTACATGTGTTTCTACTTCCATCTCATAACTTGTAAAGAGGTCACAAAACCCTAGTTCCATCTCATAACTTCTCAACCCTAGTTATAGCATGCAATTTGTAGTTCATGAAACCCTAGTCAGTTTTCAATTTGTACATGTACATGTGTTTCTACTTCCATCTCATAACTTGTAAAGAGGTCACAAAACCCTAGTTCCATCTCATAACTTCTCCACCCTAGTTATAGCATGCAATTTGTAGTTCATGAAACCCTAGTCGGTTTTCAATTTGTACATGTACATGTGTTTCTACTTCCAACTCATAACTTGTAAAGAGGTCACAAACCCCTAGTTCCATCTCATAACTTCTCCACCCTAGTTATAGCATGCAATTTGTAGTTCATGAAACCCTAGTTGGTTTTCAATTTGTACATGTACATGTGTTTCTACTTCCATCTCATAACTTGTAAAGAGGTCACAAAACCCTAGTTCCATTTCATAACTTCTCAACCCTAGTTATAGCATGCAATTTGTAGTTCATGAAACCCTAGTCGGTTTTCAATTTGTACATGTACATGTGTTTCTAGTTCCATCTCATAACTTGTAAAGATGTCACAAAACCCTAGTTCCATCTCATAACTTCTCAACCCTAATTTTAGCATGCAATTTGTAGTTCATGAAACCCTAGTTTGTTTTCAATTTGTACATGTATATGTGTTTCTAGTTCCATCTCATAACTTCTCAACCCTAGTTATAGCATGTAATTGTAGTTCATGAAACTCTAGTTGGTTTTCAATTTGTACATGCACATGTGTTTCTAGTTCCATCTCATAACTTCTAAAGAGGTAATAAAACCCTACTTCCATCTCATAACTTCTCAACCCTATTTATAGCATGCACTTGTAGTTCATGAAACCCTAGTTGGTTTTCAATTTGTACATGTACATGTGTTTCTACTTCCATCTCATAACTTGTAAAGACGTCACAAAACCCTAGTTCCATCTCCGGTGAATCCATGAAGATGGGTGTCTATTTTGGAGGGTCTTATGAGAAAATAATTTGATTTTTTCATGTTTTTCAACTTTGGGCGAACGAAAGTGATATTTTTGTTTAGAATTTCACTTTCAAGTAAAAACAAAACTTTTAGATAATTATGTTAGCTTTCTATTCATAATTTTTTCAAATTTTTTTATTGAGATTTGATATGTCATTTTGGAAAATGTTTGACAATGTGTCCTTATAAAATGAAAGGACTAAAAAATAGACATGTTTGGTTGCACCATTAAAACCATTGTTTAACTTGTGTTTTGCAAAAACAAAATATGTTACGACATTCTACACACAATATACTATTGTGATGACTATAAGTTTGTAACCAACGGATCTATTCAGTAATTATAATATTTATTTGAATTCGGTCAATGGGGAAACCTTGTCGATTTTCAACATGTGCTTGGTTGTGCCACTTTTCTTTCAATTGACTATAAAATTTAAAAATCTATGAATACCCTTTTGAAGTAGACACTCCAATTAAGCGCACCATATTTGTTTCAATTTTTTAAGTGGTGTATTTTTAAAGTTATATATTTTTCATTTCACCGCATGTTGAAAGAGATGAAATGAAACTCGACACATGTTAAGAAACAAAAATAAATAAAAATAGCAGATCTCATCTATACACAACAAAATCTATACTTACGGAAAGTAGATTCAATGATGAAACTAATGGTATCAAGTCTGACAGTCGATTTGTAGTGTAAGGCATCCATTTTACTTTCCGAAAATGGAGAAACCTAAAAATTGTGCAGGTTTTAGGTCTCAGAGGTTATTTGGCTAAACAATGTTTTTCCGTTATGGAACCATTATTTACAACGCAAATGAAAAAAAAAATTCGTCGACCGAAAAAAATTTCGTCTGTCGATTTTTTTTTAGCTCGCGTTCTTCTAGTTATCTACGATCAATGGTTGGTTATCTATTCATTAACTATAAGTTATCCTTGCATGACAGTAAACAATAATAATACATTACAATTGATCATATTACTAGCTCACCCACAAACAAAACATGTACTCTTCAAGGAGTTACACTAGGCTTAATATATCCTTTGTCTATAGCAACTCCTGTAATTGTATTGTTCATTTCGTTAATTCCGGGATACTCATATGATATGGAGCTCATGATACTAGTGTTGAAAACGACATTAGATATATGTTTAAATCTAAATATCGTTTAGGTGGTAATACTAATATCTTATCACAAAATACAACTTCAAATTCTTTTAAAATAGGAAATTGTTCCAATTCCATTTTTTATTTTTCCGGCTCAAATTATTTAATTTTGATGCCATAAAGTTGACACCCTTTCCTAATACACTTTTTACGTTGTAGTGCTGAAATTTGTCATGTAGATAAAGGCCTATAAATTTCATTCATTGTATGATACTTATCCTCCTCATCTACACTACTAAACATTTTATGCAAATAGTCGATAACATCTTTATGAGATTCTAGCCAATCCATACCTATCAAAATGTCATAGGATCCTAGGGGAAGTATATTTAAATTAACTGAGGTATCCAAGTCATTAAAACCTAATAAAAAATCTTTAACTATCTCCGTAACGTTCATTTTTACCTTTGTTTCTAGCTATACCAACCATGCATTTTTTTGTTTTTCCTTACTAAGTTTACACTTTTCAACTAATTTTGGTGCAATGTAACTTAAACTAGACCCTGAATAGAGAAGTATTGAAACATGTATGTTCAAAACTTTACCTTCTACTTCCAACATGGTGGATTGATGGTCCACCTATCGATATTCTAAAGAAACATTAACTATAGAGATATTCCTGGCTATGTCATTCATAGTAGAAGCTTCCTACAAAATGCTTACAGGTTACTATTCCATCCTCCACTGGAATTTTTGATACTTTTTACCCCATTTCCATTGGTTGAACCTCGCCTGTTGAAATTTTTATGAGTATGACCTCTTGTTCATTTTCCAAAAGGTGAGGGTTTAAATCCTTTCCTACGTTGATCGATCTTTTCAATTTTTTTTAATTTTTCCAACTCCTACTCAATTTGGATATTTGTTTAAACAAATGGTAGAACAACTAGGCCTTTCTAATTACTTCATCCATTGTTGAAGAATTTCAAACACAATCTTTTCCTTATACACCAACTGATAAAACTGTATACCTTAGCTTTTTCAACTCTTAGGTATGGTACATAGTGTTGTAAATTTACAAACTTGGTTACAAATTCTTCCATGGTTAACAATCCTAGTCTCAAATCATTGAATTATTGGGCTTTGTCATCATAATATCATTTTGACATATACATTTTTTCAATAGTTTAAAAAAAAATTGAACTCAACTCTTTACTACATATGTTACTGACACTCTTAGCCTCCTTCCACCACGAAGCAAATTTAACAACCAAGATTCTATCACTTCCTCAAATTCTCCATCAAACATGAAGGGCCTTAAATTTTGGAATTCTCCCTATAACTCTACAAGTCTTTCTTTTTGTTTTTCATTATTCATTTCATCACCTTTCTTTAAATCCTGGGGGGTTATAGAGGAATTCTATTTGTAGTTTCCTCACTACTACAACTTTGTAGTGTTCCTTGTCTTTTCTTATAAGGAACATAAAATAAATATAATAATTAAATTGATAATGTTACCTTAGTATAAAAAATATTAAAATTCAGAATCAAGTTGCTAATTTTACCTTAGTAATAAAAAATATTTCTATCAAAACTTTCTAACATTCATAACATTCTCAACTTCTCAACACTACATATGCAATCATACATTAACTTAATAATACATACTTTCATATATTTTGCACCTATAAAAACTTCCTAACATTCCTAACATTTCATAACATTCATATATTTGCACCTATCAAAACTTCCTAACATTCTGAGCATTTCCTAACATTCATTCATATATTTACACCTATTAAAACTACCTAACATTTATTCATATATTTGCACCTATCAAAACATTCACTCCTAACATTCCCACATTCACTTCTAACATTGCACCTATCAAAACATTCTCTCTTAACATTCCCACATTCACTCCTAACATTGACATTCCCCATATATTTATTCTTAACATTAACATTCCCCTATATTCATTCTTACATTCATTTATAGATTCATATATTTTCACCTATTAAAACTTCCTAACATTCCTAACCTTTCTTAACATTCATTCATATATTTGCACCTAACATTTCCTAACATTCATTTCAAACATTCACATATTTGCACCTATCAAAACTTCCTAACATTCATTTCAAACATTCATATATTTGCACTTATCAAAACTTCCTAACATTCCTAACATTAACTTCTTAACATTCATAACATTAACATTTCCATATTCATTCTCCATAATATTCATTCTTAACATTAGATTGCACTTATCAAAGCATTCATTCCTAACATTCCCCTATTTCCACATTCACTCCTAACATTGTACCTATCAAAACATTCACTCCTAACATTCCCTCATTCCCACATTCACTCCTAACATTGCACCTATTAAAACATTCACTCTTAACATTCCCCCATTCCCACATTCACCCCTAATATTACACCTATCAAAACTTTCTAACATTCCTAACATTAACATTTCCATATTCATTTCCCATATGTTCATTCTTAACATTAGATTGCACTTATCAAAGCATTAATTCGTAACATTCCCCTATTTCCACATTCACTCATAATATTGCACCTATCAAAACATTCACTCCTAATATTGCACCTATCAAAACATTCACTCCTAACATTCCCCCATTCCCACATTCACTCCTAACATTGCACCTATCAAAACTTCATAACATTCCTAACATTGACATTTCCATATTCATTTCCCATATATTCATTCTTAACATTAGATTGCACCTATCAAAGCATTTATTCCTAACATTCCCCTATTTCCACATTCACTCCTAACATTGCACCTATCAAAACATTCACTCCTAATATTGCACCTATCAAAACATTCACTCCTAACATTCCTCAATTTCCACATTCACTCATAACATTGCACCTATCAAAACTTTCTAACATTCCTAATATTAACTTCCTAACATTCCTAACATTAACATTTCCATATTCATTCCACATATATTCATTCTTAACATTAGATTGCACCTATCAAAGCATTCATTCCTAACATTCCCCTATTTCCACATTCACTATTAACATTGCACCTGTCAAAACATTCAATCCTAACATTCCCCCATTCCCACATTCACTCCTATCATTGCACCTATAAAAACTTATTAACATTCTTAACATTAACTTCTTAACATTCATAACATTAACATTTCCATATTCATTCCCCATATATTCATTCTTAACATTAGGTTGCGCCTATTAAAACATTCATTCCTAACATTCCCCTATTTTCACATTCACTCCTAACATTCACTACTAACATTGCACCTATTAAAACATTCACTCTTAACATTTCCCTATTCCCACATTCACTCATAACATTAACATTCCCCATATATTCATTCTTAACATTAACATTCCCCATACATTCCTTATTACATTCATTTATACATTCACATATATTCATTCTTAACATTAAATTGCACCTATCAAAACATTCACTCCTAACATTCCCATATTCCCACATTCACTCTTAACATTAACATTCCCCATATATTCATTCTTAACATTAGATTGCACCTATCAAAACTTCATAACATTTCTATCACTCTCAATTTCTCAACAACAAACACACATAAATTTAATAAATTACATACATTCATATATTTGCACTTATCAAAACTTTCTAACATTCATAACCTTTACATATACATGTATATGATCCCAAAAACAATATCTAAGGTCAATGCATATTTATATAATCCAAAAAAACAATCAAGAACATATGAATTCAATGTACATGTATATAATCCAAAAAAACAATCATGTACATATGAGTTCAATGCACATGTATATAATCCAACAATTAGGTATATGTGAGTTCAAAGTACATGTATATAATCCAAAAATTAAGCTCCTCCATGTCCAAATCAACTACAACATATATATCTACATAAAAACAACAATATAAATAATTCTCTAAATAGAATTCCACCACTATCCTCGACTAGGGTCTTTCCTTGGACTCGTAACAATCTGCAACATGTATAAAAACAGATTATGAATAGCATAAATTATTTAAAGAACTTTAAACCAAAATCAAAACATTAAAACATTAAACTAATATATCGAAGAATAATTCAATTATTAACAAAATTACCTCCAATTCTCTATCATCCAACGGAGTCTTCTCTTTGTCTCTAAAAGGTGGAGTAGACCCAAGCTACAACATATATAAAAACAATTTATAAATCTTACAAATTATTTAGACTATTTTAAATTAAATTCAAAAAAATAAAATATTAAACTTATAATTCTAACACTATCATCCAATGGAGTCTTTCCTTTGCCTCAAAAATATTGAAGAGACCCAAGCTTCAACATATATAAAAGCAATTTACAAATGTCAAACATTATTTAAACTATTTAAACATATATATCAAAGAACAATTTAATTATGAACAAAATTACCTCGGTGCCAATATCCACATCCATCAAAGAACCTATATCTTCACCTCCAATTTCAATATGTTCTCTTTCCTTAAAATTTAAATTTTGTTAATAAATAAATCATAGTAAAAGCAAAAAATATTAAGCTTAGCAATTAACTTAAAAAACAAAAGAAAGAAAACATTAGCTCACAATAGATGGAAAATCATCTAAAAAGTTTGAATCTAATGAAACCTGCATAAATAATTCAAATTAACAATAAGATACATAGTTAAATTTAAAAACAAAAAAATATATCTTCCAAACATAAATATAAATGTGTAAATTTTAAATATACCTCTCCAATATGATCTTCTACATTTTCAACATTTTGACTGGTGGAGACTCTAAAATTATGTTCATTTAACAATCGAGAAAAAAGAAAACAATAAACATTTACGTAATGTATTTATTACTATACATCAAAAAATAATTTATCATACATAGATATAATGTAACAAAAAGTTTAATTCAAAATGAATAAAAAAAAATAGATTGGAAGTACACAAGCCTCTCCTATGCTTGACATGTCATTAGATATTCTATCCGAAGCTATATTATGACAAAGCTTTGCATAGGCCTTTAGATCTTCAATGGCCATACAATCTAAATCATCATTTGTTTTGTAAACAAAATTTTTCCAAACAGTGGATTGAGCCCTCTCTCGAATCAATCCAACATCAAATCCTACAAATGCTGAAGTCAAACCTTCAGCAACATTATGCCTTGCAGTTGTCCCAACTTGTGATGTGGGCTCCATCTCTGATTTGTAAGTCACAAGCCTAGGTGGACGAGATATCGGAGATGGAGGTCGAAGAGTACTAGGATCTCTGAGGGAACCTTTTCGATTGCATATCCTCCCCTTTCCAACTCCATAAAACTCGGAATGAATATCAGTATAGTCTGGCTTCATTCCTAAAAAAAATTCAGCATAAGAAAACCTAGAAAAATAATTAGGAACCTCATCGTTCCATGGCAACCAACCATAGGCTGCAAGAAACCGATCATATAAAAAATGTGCAAGTTCAGGGTGGTTAAAATATTGCACTTTCAATGCTCCACTTTAGGCCCTCTTTGAAGTTGAACATTGAGTTGGCCTGTTCTCTAGTCACCCTCTCCTTCACAACAACCCACTTGTCTGGACCCATCACTTCTGCCTTTCTTCTTTGCATCAAGGAAACAAAACCATTTGTTGTTGGTCCAAGATCCTCATATACCTCAATGAATTTTTGTAAAGATTGCAAAAATATCTCTATACTTTGTTTGTTCTCTGGAGCGAGATCCAAACTGGAAAGATCATTTTGTAGCTTGTCATAGTGAGCCTTACAACTTTCAAGAGTTGTTTGTTGAAGACCACTTTCCCATGGAATCTCGTCTGGTAAATTTGATGGATAGGTCGTAATGGGCATACAACCCTCAGCTAGTTGGACATATTACATCCTTGCTTGACCTTCGCCACCCTATGTAGGATGACAAGCCTCTTGCGAACCTTGCTCTTCTTCCACACTTGTCTCTCGTACAGAAGGTCGAGATCCATGTTCACCCATAGATGATAAGGGGGAATAATCTCTACCACTATCGCCATGTCGATGATCAGATGAATGTGAACTATACAATAAGCTTGAGTCTCGAGGTGAAGTCGATAATCTTTGATTTTCATTTCGGACACCAACTCCCGAAGAATGTGATGACCTCCTATGCTTATGTCTCAAAGGCTGCTCTCTTTCCATTGGATATGATATCTACAAGTTTACACAAATATCAATTTCTACATGTTAATTAATCAACTTCAAAGAGCTAGCTACTATTAAAACTAAGCTTTCAATGTAATATAAATAGAAAAACAAAGGTGGTATGGAGAAATAACATATATAAAGACGATGAGGCTTCTTTATGATAAGGAAGATCCTTGAATCCACTAAATACATTGGTATATGATGGGTATTACACACATTGTATAACGTTTTGACCCCGGCACATGCCATAAACTTGTTTTGGTTCAGAGGCCAAAGGTTGAAACATAGAGTAATTTGAAGCTAAACATGCTGATCCATTAAATAATTTTGGAAGTCGAGAGGTGGAAAACGCGGGGAGATATTGTGTCAGGCCTAAATATCTAGGCCCAAATTTCGAGAGCTATAATGCCTCAATCACTAAGGGCCTAACCTTCTACATGTTAATTAATCAACTTCAAAGACCTAGCAACTATAAAAAACTAATATTTCAATAAGGACCTAGATATCACTAATATTATCTAATAGTCCTTTAACTGCATGTGCATGAAGTACATTTTGCTAAGTATAAAATATAGTCTAAGGCAAGTGCAAGTACTTACCTACTCTACAGACATACACTACTGCTGGCTACTAGCTACCTAGTTGTTATAGATTTGTTAGTGAGAGCATCACTATTAAATCTAGATAGAGCTTCTATATCTTCAACTGAACTTATATCGTAGGTGAATCATGTAGCTCATCCTTGAATCTCATAGGGAGAAAGTATTTCTAGATTATTCTACGTCGTAGTCTCAATCGAACTAACATAATCGCGTAATAGATATCTGGCATTCCTTGCCTTCTCTTCATTTCTCAGCTTTAAATACTTCCACTTCCCTTCTTCTGAGATTTGGAGTGTTTACAATGAATTATATATCCTAGTGCCTCTGGTTGTATAAAGCAATGAAGAGTAAGGGTAGTGAATCAATTGACAACTATCAATCAATTGTTGTGATTTTTCTGGATTTATCACATCAAATGGCAAAGACATATAGATTTCAACTTGGAATAAGGAGAGAATCTAGGGACTAACTACATACACCTATGGATTCCCCCCATTAGTCCAACCTATCCCTATCATTTTACGGTACACTTCTGGTTGTTTTGGTCTCCATCCCCATAAGAAGATAAAGCAATTATTTCTTTAAACTTGCCTTTATCTATCTAACCTTTTCTCTCTATGTTTTGGAAAAGCATGAAATGGAAATGGAACTTAATGCAATGCATCATGGACTAAGATAGTCATAAAGTGCCATGGGACTTATACTTCGGCTAGTATTTGTATGGACTAAAGCAAGTAGTAGAGCTTATGGACAAAACTATATAGTTATTACACTATAGCTGAAGTTGTAACTCAGGCAAGAAGTAAAATTAAAAGGTTTTGAAATCCTGTCCCCTACCAACGAAAAAACATACAGAAATAAATTGTTTACTTAGGGACTTGATCAGTTCTGTCCATTTGGATAGAGTTTATCAGCTCTGTCCATTTGGACAAAGCTGTTCAACTCTGTCCAAATGGACAAAGCTCATCAACTTTGTCTATTTGTGCAGAGCAGATAAGCTCTGTCCATTTGTACAGAGCTAATCAGCTCTGCCCATTTGGACAGAGCTGCAACCTGTGCAGTATTAAATGTCATCTAGAGATGCTACATACTGCAGCTGCATTAATGGTGACATGAATTAATCATTGCATAACCCACCAAAACCCCATGAAGTTACTTCCCTCCCACAGATACCTTACCCTACGTAGAAACACCCCCTTCTTTGCGGTCCATTAACTCCCTAGTTCCCTTAGTTTCCATGACATAAAACAATAAATTTTCTAACATCCCTAGCACTGTCCATTTGGACACCCCAACCATGGATATTTTCTTTGGTGGAGTTATTTAAGCCTACATAACCATGGATTATTTTGGATAGAGCTGTCTAAATATTCTATAAATTTTCATGTACATAGGGAATAAGAATAAGCTAATTAAAAAGTCATGGATTTTTTTTAAACAGAGCTATCTAAATATTCTATAAAATTTCATGTACATAGAGAATAAGAATAAGCTAATTAAAAAATATAGAAAAAGAAAAAACATTAACAGATTTCAAGTTTTATGTTAAATTTTGTTTAATTAAAATAATTTAAAATAAGTATTACACTTAAAGCCAAATTCAAAATCTAAGATCTTATATCAATAGTGCTTCATATGTTCTTTTAATTTTTTTTGCAATCAGCTATTTCCAAATGGACAGAGCTGTTCAGCTCTATCCAAATTGGTAGAAATTGAACTATATATCAGCTACAATATGCTATTTATGGGCGTGTAGAGGCTGAGAGTTTTCTTTTGAGGTTGTTGTAAAACTGGGAAGTGGACTATAGGCCCTGACCATTTGTGTCGGTTGGGATCGGGTGAAACTGGGATTTTATTCAATATAAACTATACAATGGCGGCCCTTTAGGGAGAACGGCTCCTATCCTAGCCCCTCTTAGAACAGTTCTATCTATGATAACCGGGATTTCGCCAAGCATAAGCTTTAAGACTAGTTTGATTACAGTTTCATATATTTGAATATTATGCATAATACTACTACTTATGGAGTTCTATTACACTATGCTTAACTATGAACACTTAAGCTTGTTTCTCATTTGTATTGGATTTGTTAACCACATGTTATCTATGGGAATAGTTCAAGTCATGGATTCTAACCATGTAAGCTTGAATAGGCTTGTAACTCTTCATATTAAACACAACTATATTGAACACTATGTTACTTATACTGATATAAGCTTCAAATACACTCTATTCTATGAGCTTACGTTGTGCTTATAACTAACTTGTATTAATTAGGGAAACTATATAAGTGTAACCTTCATAACCAGTAGTGGAATCACTTGTATTACATTAGCTTACTACCATTGTAATTATGAGCTTAGATATTACGTAAATATAATAGGTGGAATCATTGAACATAATAGAATGGTTACCCTTGTTTATCATGTGTAATATGAAACAAGCACATAAGCTAAGTTGTACTGCTATTACTCTGTACTAATTATGTAATATATAAAGGTAATCATGTACAGACTAGTGTGTATAGAACATACATCTGTCCAAATGGGCAGAGCTGTTCAAATCTGTCCAAACGGGCATAGCTGTTCAACTCTTTCCAAATGGACAGCGCTGTTCAACTCTGTCCTTACTACCATTGTAATTATGAGCTTAGAGATTATGTAAATACAATAGGTGGAATCATTGAACATAATAGAATGGTTACCCTTGTTTATCATGTGTAATATGAAACAAGCACATAAGCTAAGCTATACTGCTATTACTCTGTACTAATTATGTAATATATAAAGGTAATCATGTACAGAATAGTGTGTATAGAACATACATCTGTCCAAAAGGGAAGGGCTGTTCAACTCTGTCCAAATGGGCAGAGCTGTTCAACTCTGTCCAAATGGACAGAGCTGTTCAACTCTAATTACAACACTATCTTTCCATACTAGCTTAATGGTATAGCTCTGATAAGAGTACTCATAATGATGACTTAACAAAGGTTAGACAAGCTTTACCTGACAGTACTCATAATGATATAAAAGTTAGACAAGCTTTACCTCATAGTCAAGGGGTAGCACAACAACACCACACCACGAGAAGACCATGTACACCTCCACAAACAGACCTCCACGCCGAACAAACCTCCATAATCGACCTCCACGAAAAGACCTCCAAGCTGAGAGGAAACTAGACAGATAAGGGGTGACAGGATGGCAGATGTACACATCAGATGGCTCGGTGACGTGGATGAGGATGAGACAGGTGGCGAGACAGGTGGAGAGACGAGACGGGTGGCGGGAGTAGCAAGATGATGACAAATCTTTGAAGGTGAAAACAAGGAAAATGAGGCCATAGCTGACCTTATATGGTAAAAAATTATTCGACCGAACAATTGTTTGGCCGAATAATGATTGAAACACTGATAAAAATTACCGGTCGGCAATCTGTTCCGTCAAATTAAACGGTTACCGTTAAATTTTATTCGGCCGAATAAAGGATTAGTTATTTGGCCGAAGAACTATAATTATTCGGTCGAATAACGCCATTATTTGGCCAAATAAATATAGTTATTTGGCCGAATAATGCCCGCTATGTTGGTTGGGCACCCGATTCTCATGGAAGTGTTAGCCAACTTCGATTTTTAACCCTCTCATAACTTCTCAACCCTAGTTTTTAGCATTCAATTATAGTTCATGAAACCCTATTTGGTTTTTAATTTGTACATGTACATGCTAGTTCCATCTCATAACTTAGAAATAGGTCAGGGTGAATCCATGGACCTGGGTAACACTTTTTGGCAAGCGGATTTCGGCAAAATGAAAAAAATGTACCTCGACCGAGGTTTTATAAAGCCCTCGACCGAGGTTTTAATATCTCGACCGAGGGCTTATCAAGCCCTCGACCGAGATATTAGCTCGGTCGAGGTATGTACCTCGGTCGAGGTACATACCTCGACCGAGGTGCCTTTTTCAAAAAAATTATAAAGAGAGGCCACGGTCCAAAGACTGCAAAATATATTCATTATACTTTGCTGAATCCTCCAGCAACTCATGAAAACCTGAAAATAGAACTTTCCACAAAAAAATTTGCCTTCAAACATTAATGACACTCCCCGAATTCCCTGGTACAAAACGAAATGGAGCCATTTATTGAGTAGTAGGATGCAACTGCAAGCAGTGAAATCTTTTCAACAAAATGAAATGGATCCATTTATTGAGTAGTGGGATGCAACTGGAAGCAGTGAAAGCTTTTCAACATATTGAAAAGCTTTCACTGCTTGCAGTTGCATCCCACTACTCAATAAATGGCTCCATTTCGTTTTGTACCAGGGACTTTGGGGAGTGTCATTAATGTTTGAATTCACTCCTGGGATTTTGCTCATCAATGAGTGATATAACACTAATTCATGCTAAAAGATTTCTTAGTAATGAGTGGTATAATGAGTGCCATGACCAAAGCTTAGGGATAAGGTCTTTTACCTTGAT
>LPNX010090668.1:1185-25119 GCA_001517045.1 Pseudotsuga menziesii
TGTTTGAAATCTTTACTGGCCTTTATCCAAAACTGAATCATGTGTATCAAAGTTACTGTGCTTCAAAGCATAACTCAAAGAAACGTGTAGTAAAAATGCTATATTCTGTATCCCATTGTCTAAGAGTAGTATTTGGTTGCTTTTCCCATAGAACTCTATTTCTAATTTGATCGGCTACCTCAATCATGGGATCCCAATAATGTGTTTTGTTTGATTGCTTCTCAAAGTTAGAAGAAACATTTTGTATTGACATGGAGGAAAATTGACAAAACTGATTTGTTTTAGTGGTTCCTTGATTTAGATGAACGGAAAGAATTCTGGACTAGATTTGTGAGGAGCATATGGCTGATTAACATTATCATACAATTTTAGCTTTCACAGTGTATGATATTGTTATTTATGGCTTTAGGATTCACTGTATTCAAAATGATGTCTGTAATTATTAGAATAAAGTTATTGTTCCTTTATTTATTTAAAACTGAATGATGTGTATTAATGTTACCATGTTACAAAGAATAACTAAAGTATATGCTAATTTTTATTGGATTTTTATACATATATTTGATATCATTTATCAGGCTTACAATGTTGTAGATATCTCTGTTGGTATTCAACCCCTTTAAAGGAAGTCTGCAGAAAGAAAGCTGTAAATGTAAATGCAGTATTATGTTTCTCTTTGTGGAAAAGTAGTACTTGGTTTCTCTTCCCAGAGTATTCCATTATTATTTTTTTATTGTCTATCTTAATCATGCATCCCTGTAACGTATTTTGTTTGATTGTTCCTGTAAGGTTAAAAACACTTCTTTATGGACCATGAGGAAAATTTACAAAAGTGAACTATTTTGTTTGTTAATAGACATAAATTTTTGTGGACTAGACTTGTGAAGAGCTTATGGCTGATTAAAATTAACCTACGAGACAAATATGTCTCAAATCATTGATTGAAGTTGATCCAAAACTGAATTATTTGTATCAAAGTTACTATGTATAAAAGCAGAGCCTTCATCCAAAACTGTATGTGTACCAAAGTCAGCGTTCTTGAAAGCATAACTAAAGTATAAGCTAATTTTTATTGGAATTTTATACATACATTTGGTATTATTTATCAGGCTTACAATGTTGTAGATATCTCTGTTGGTATGCAGCCCTTTTAAAGGAAGACTGCACAAAGCAAGCTGTAAATGTAAATACAGTATTATGTATCCCTTTGTGGCAGACTAGTACTTGGTTTCTCTTTCCATAGTATTCCATTTGCATTTTTTGAAAGCATAACTAAAGTATATGCTAATTTTTATTGGATTTTTATACATATATTTGATATCATTTATTAGGCTTACAATGTTGTAGATATCTCTGTTGGTATTCAACCCCTTTAAAGGAAGTCTGCAGAAAGAAAGCTGTAAATGTAAATGCGGTATTATGTTTCTCTTTGTGGCAAAGTAGTACTTGGTTTCTCTTCCCAGAGTATTCCATTATTCAAGGCATCTCAGTAATGTATTTTGTTTGATTGTTCATGTAAGGTTAAAAGTACTTCTTTATCAATATTTAGGAAAAATTACGAAACTGAACTGTTTTGTTTGTTCATGACCAGAAAATTTTCTAGACTAGAATTGTGAGGAGCATATGGCTTATAAACATTACAAGACAAGTATGTCTGAAATCATTGATTAAAGTCTACCTGAAATCATTGATTGAAGTCTATCCAAAACTGAATTATGTGTATCAAAGTTACTTTGTTTGAAAGCTTTACTGGCCTTTATCCAAAACCTTATCATGTGTATCAAAGTTACTGTGCTTCAAAGCATAACTCAAGGAAACGTGTAGTAAAAATGCTATATTCTGTATCCCATTGTCTAAGAGTAGTACTTGGTTGCTTTTCCCATAGAACTCTATTTCTAACTTGATCGGCTACCTCAATCATGGGATCCCAATAATGTGTTTTGTTTGATTGCTTCTCAAGGTTAGAAGAAACATTTTGTATTGACATGGAGGAAAATTGACAAAACTGATTTGTTTTAGTGGTTCCTTGATTTAGATGAACGGAAAGAATTCTGGACTAGATTTGTGAGGAGCATATGGCTGATTAACATTATCATACAATTTTAGCTTTCACAGTGTATGATATTGTTATTTATGGCTTTAGGATTTACTGTATTCAAAATGATGTCTGTAATTATTAGAATAAAGTTATTGTGCCTTTATTTATTTAAAACTGAATGATGTGTATTAATGTTACCATGTTTCAAAGAATAACAAAAATATAAGCTAATATTTGTTGACTTTCAAAGGAGATTGCAGAAGAAACCTATAAATGTAAATGCAAAATTCTGTATCCCTTTGTGGAAGAGAGTACTTGGTTGCTCTTTTGTAATTTCTGATTAGGGATCTCGATGATGGCATACCAGTAATTTATTTTGTTTGATTATATTCAGTGCTTTTTAAGGTTTAAAAAAAAGAAAAAAAAACTTTTATTGCCATTGAGAAAATTTAGAAAATTGCAGTGTGTATTGTTTGTTTCTATACCATTATTGAACGGTATAGAAAAGAACTTAATTATTTCATAAGCTTATTACTTTAAGCTGCCATCTTGGGGTTTTTGACATTAAATTATAATTCTGCAGCAACTTTGCAGATATTTTTGATCAGGAATATTTCATCAAATCTTTGGCAAACGATGTGAAAATTGTGAAGAAACTTCCGAAGGAGCTTAAATCAGTTTCCCTTGATTGGGCTATTGTATCATCCTACTATTGCGGAGTGAGATAAAAACCAACCATTACATTGGTGCACGAAAAAGAACAACAACAAGAGCATTGGTTTGGTTTGAGAGAGATTGAGTTTGGGGCCGGAATGAATTTACAGAGGAAAATCTTAAGGTTCCATCAAAACTATAACAACAAGAAGCTTCAAATCACGCCTTCATCTGCCATAGATATTCAACATTATTATGTAATTCAATTCATTTTCAATGCCCAAATCGCTGTGAGCTGCTCTGTTCTCTCCTTGAGGAACCAGGAACCAGGAACCTGTTTATTGATATGGAAAAAAAAATATAACTTCATGATCAGGAAAAACTAGAACTAGAATTAGAATTTCTTGATTAGAAAGCCAGGATAAGGGGTATTGATATCATTGATCTATTGAAAAGAGGATGAGGACGAGTTAGAGTTATTATTCAAGGGGGTCATGTCCATGGGGTAGCTGCCCAGAACCCTAAGGAAGGAGGTGAACTCTTGGACCTCTGAAAGGGCATTCTGGGCTCTTGGGTCGGCCATGGATGCCTCAAAGTCGGCATAGAACATGTACTCGAAGTGCTTGGAAGTGCCAATCACATTACCATCATCGACCACACGGAGAGGCTCGTTCCTGTGAGGCCTGCTCTCGATCTTGGTCAGGCTTATATTCCTGAAAGCAAAGGCCAACAAGACCTTGAACAACATAGATGTACCCTTATCTTGAGAAAACACAATGCTGGTCTTGAAGGGCCTGTCAGTTCTTGGAATGATGGGCTCGCTCGCCAACATAACGAAGTGTGTCACGTTGTTACAGTCGTCCTGGATGCCATCGGCCAGAACGTTCATGCCATAGAGATCAGCTGCCCGAGAGCTGGCTATGGCCGCTGTGTCGCGGAGGTTGTTGAGGTAAATGAACTCGACGGCACCGGCCGTATCATCGAAAGCCTCATGGGCGACATTGAGGCCGAGCTTAGTGAGCGTAAGCTCGCACTAGGCTAGAGCCTGTGGGTGGCTAATGACCCGATTCAGATATTCCTTTCTCACGCTTGGAAGTGCTAGGAGGCAATGATGAATGGGCAACTGAACCTCCCCAACAATTTGAAGCCTGTTGTTCAAGAAAATCAAGAATCAAGAATCAATTCCAAAAAATCAAGAATAAGAATCAAGTACAGAAAATGGATATGTACTGTAAAACATTGCAATTGATTGCTGTCAATTTTCAATATTTTGGTAGGGAGTGAGCTAACGAACCTTGAGCTTAATATTACTGAAGTCTTGTTTATAGTATATCTCGGGAGAAGACGGAGTGAACACATTCTGTTGCAAAGTTCTGCTAGTGATGGACAGAGAGCTCGACCGCGGCAAGGAAGGAAACAGGGGAGGGAGTCCGGCACCGGGGCGCTATGTTGGAGAAACGGGAGTAGCTGGCCATGCATTAACTGCAAGCAGCCATGATTTTGTCTGACAGGGCAGCAGACTGCAGTGCACGGAAAGGTAAATGCCGGAGGGAGTTGCTGGTGGAGAAGTGAGCCAACGATGGAGGAGTGACCCGATGGAGACTTAACGGGAGTGAGCTTGGACGTCGACGGCTCCGGGTGGGCCCAGCTGCAAATGGTCGGTTCGTTAGCTCACTCCCTACAATAATGGGCATATTTGTTTACATGTTAGTGATACATTTGTTAATCAGTTTTTGATTCTATGCCTTTTTAGTTACAATGCACTGGAACGAAGGGAGTTTTGCAAAGGTGGAAAATAAGTTAACAAGAAAGAAACTCCAGTAAACCCTTCAAGCAAGGGCAATGCACTGGGGTCTAAAACTGCCACAGTTGCTAGTTCTCGGCGAAATGATCCTCCAGTTCCAGTTATGAATGTAGCTGCTAAACATTCCAGGACAGGGTCAAATGCTGGATATGGGTCTGTACCCTTCCAAACAGCCTCAAGCGAGCCACCATTTTATGGGTCTGCAATGCCCAACACTGCATCTGTAAACGCAGCCCAGATTTAGGATCTCAATGAGCAGGTAAAAAAGATTACTCCATTTAAAGTTTCTTGATGTTTGTGTTTTTGTTATTCATATTTTCGTGTTGTTTTACCTCCGAAAGAATCTTGGTTCAGTCATGGTCCAATCATCACAGGATCCCTTTGTCAAGAGTTTTTCCAAAGGAACTAGAGCAACATGAACTTGGTCCAGGCTCTCATATCAGTGAAGTTCTCATATTTTTTTTATTTCTATGCTATTTGTTGTTTATTTCTATGCTATTGTTTTATTTCTATGCTATTTGTTGTTTAATTGAAGCTCTGAAACAAAGGAGCACTAAAATATGCGTGATTGTCGATGAAAGCATTTAAAAGTCTACTACAACTGAAAAGGCCTCTCAGCCTCTGGAGTTGGATATATATCCAGTGTCCACATCTTGAAGCAGTTACTGAAGCAGTTACACACTACTGTTTGAGATTGGTACAAATAAACCCTCTCTTATTTGTTTTGACATCATGTGATACATTTTAATTCCTAATAAAGTGATTTGCCTAAGGGGGCCTATCAAGTGTTGCCCTTTCTTGTGTTTAGTTTTTTTTTCCCTTAGGTAGAAATATAAAGGGGTATAAAAATGTAAATGAAAAAATGGATACATGCAATATATAGGGAAAATAGGGGTTTTTTAAAATCGGCAAGGCATATTGGGAGGGGGTTAAAAAAAATGATTTTTGGAGGTATTTTCCAATATTTTTTGAAAATAGGGGTATTGTTTCATATGCCACGAACGAACGTGCTATGGCATAGTTTCACTAAGTGAATACCCCGTGGGGACTAACCGATTTGCTCTCTTCTACTCGTTCAATGATGCCTGCTGCTAGCATCTTATCAATCTCATCCTTAACTTTTTCTTTATAACGAGGATTTAATCTGTATGGACACTGCTTAACTGGCCTAGCATCCTTTTTCAAACTTTATCCTCATGACTCCCAAATCTCCTACTATTCCCTTCATTTCTATAAACTTAGTGGGAAATAAGTCCTGATAGTCATGTAACAAATCTGTGATGTGTCCTATCGTTTCATCATCCCAATAGTCTCCAATAGAGGAAAACTTTGGCTCTGTTTCTGTGCCAATATTGATCGTTTTAATCTTAATAGGCTTTGTGATAGCTAGAATCTCTAGCTTTGGTCCCTCAACTTCGCAAGTCCCTTCTAACTCTAGAATGTTGATACTACAAGGATTCTCATCCTCATCGCCTGGCTCTTCTGCGAAGTTGTAACACTTTAGCACATGTTCTAACTGGATAGCCCAATCATGCTGAGCATACACTAGTAGGGTACAGTCATCAAATATCTTAGTCTTTATAATCTCTAGAGCCTGATCAATGCTTGGGTACTTATATTCAAAAGTGAACGTGAGTAGAAAGCTGTCTATCATAACTAGCCATGTAATCGTTCCTCTGCGCAACTATGTCTCAGTGTACCAGTTCCTTGGGGCTGCGTCTAAAGTGTGAATGAATGGGTGAACCCATTCATCCTCTGGAATGTCCAACCAATTCTGTTCACAAATCTTAATATGTGACCTGGGGTCACTTTCTCCTGTATATTTCTGCTGGAAACGATCCTTGTCATTAGAGAATCTGATCACCATCAATCTCTTAAAATCATCACATGATGTGATATTTTATTTATGTGCATGCCACCATCTTGCAGGTGTGGCTCTTACTGCAAGGTCAATATCTTCCATCCTCTTCTCACGAGGGATTTCCTGCTCAAACTACTGTAAAAAGTCATTGACATATGCTAATTTATCAAACGACGAAATATCCTTAACCTCTGTGCCAATCCATCATAGTGACTTAGTCATAAATGCACATGTGCGAGCAAAAAATTCATAAACTCTATTCTGTCAATTTTCTAAACCAACATCCGAATCCAATGCGCATGAGTTGTCATATTTCCAACTAATATTTCCTTCCGCGTTGGGGTTGATATAATCACTCTGGTTAGCAGTCATCTGATAGAAGCTCTCCATATTACACACCTCTTCCTTTGCTCTGATAAGTTCAATGTATCGAGGACCCTGGAAAAGATCCAACGGTGTGATGACTCGAATCTGTTTATCCTCAAAGGTCATTTGTCTTTTCTTTAAATTGATAACATCCCTGTTATCAATTTCCCAATCAATACCTAATAAGGATGGATATGGTCTGCTATAGACAATAATTTCTATGACCTGAAAATCTGCAAAGTTGCGAACTCCGTCAATATCAACTGGTACTTGTGGTAATCGACCCAGTGGCGATACCCTCTGTTGATTGGCTAGTCACAGATGGATAGGTGATCTGGCTAACTTAGTGCTACCCATATGTTGCCATGTCTGTTTAGTAAGAACATTTACCTCTGATCCTAAATCTAGGATTACCTCATCCATTTTGAACTATCCAATTTGTACTGTGAGTCTCATTTCTCTTCCTATTCTTGTATGGCCCATAATATTATGAACAACACGTGGCGTAGTGCTCAAGGAAGAAGACTGCTAATACTGATCTATGATGCATTGAAGCTCTCCTATGGCTTTCTCATTTCTTACAAGTTTCAAGCAGCTCCGCAGGAAGGATTGTACACTTCCTGTCAACTCATCCTCTTCGTACCTTCCCGATGTGGTAACCTGCGATATTTGCACAGGACTAATGCCACAATATTTTTGCTGTTTTAGGCCCCTATGAGACAATATCTGCGATATTGCTGGTGTAGGGTCAGTAAAGAAAGTTTTAGCTTGCTGAAATGTTTCTTTGTTCTTCTGCTGGTCAAGTGGTCTAGATTTATCAATTGCTTTATGCAACCACTTCGAACCTGTATTCTTTTCGGCATCCTACGATGTATTACTAGTAGAACCACCATTGCGAGTCACAATATTGGCTCTTGGTTCTGGTTCTTTCTGATCAGTAGCGATAAGATGAATATTCTAGTTTATTGCTGGCTTAGGATCCTTAATCTTGGCTATCAAGATAGGGCATTCTTCTATAGTATGATCATAGGACTTGCAATACCTACATGTTGTAGTAGGGTTCTGACAATCTCTAGCATAATGTCCTACGGCTCCACAGTTGTAACAAATAATCGGTCCATGGCCACGGCCAAAGCCTCCACCACGGCCTCATCCTCTGAATCCTCCACCACAGCCATCATGAGCCGGTTCATGCTATGGTCCTGATGTCTCAAATTGGAATCTATAGGATTCATGTTTTCTCTCTATCATGAGATCATAAGGTCTGCAATTATTTTCATCATGTACTACTGACTTATAGAAGTTACATTATAAATTCTTAGGAGTTTGTACATACTTCTGAAGTAAAGGGTATTCTTGTGGTCTATGTCCTCTTTTTTTTTATATTTCACACCATGGCCCTTGATTATGTACTAAGGGGTTAGGAGCCCCACTTGCTAGATACTCAACAAATACTGGACAGTTATCTTTGGTATGGCCATGTCCTTTACACTTTGTACACCATAGTTCATGTTGAACCTCTTTTCCTTTCTTAATCTCATGCAGCTGTAAAGTGAGATTGGCTAACTGATTCTGTAAGTTTGTCATACCTGCACTAGTCTCAGCTAGAGGTGAAGCCTCTAGTTTGATTCCCATCTCCAATGCTTCATCTTGCATATGGAGTTTCTGTTGCATTAGTGGAAGTCTGATATGAGGGAGCAATGCTGTGATGAACCATTCCTTATGCTGCTCCAATGCAAACTCAAAACTAACTTGGTCTATAAGAGCTTTAAATTTCTGATCAAAATACCATACTGACTATGTGGGTAACTGTTTGATGTCTTCAAGTTCTGTGATACATTGTGACTCAGACTTGGGTTTCTTAAATTCCTTAATCATTGCGGTCCTGATCTCTGCGAGTGTTCTAATCTGCGCTGATGTATACTTCATATACCATGTTAAATCTCTTTCTCTAAGTGCAGTAGCCAACTAGACAAGCTTAGTATTGTCATCCTAGATCTGTTTAATGGTCCATACAGCTTCACATAGGAACCAATGTTGTTCTGCTTCTTCTGCCCCTGTACCCCTGAAGGTAGGTAATTTCATGTCATCCCCCATTCTGTTTCTATGAGGTGGATTCTGGTTTGCTGTATTACTACCACTTGGTGGTGTAAATGTAGTATGTACTGTGTGTGAACTACTAGATGGAGTTCCTATGGGATTATTCTGAGTCCCAGTTTGTTTCTGTGGGGTATAAGGGTGGTAAGGGATGCCCCGTGCTGTTCTTTCTGTATTACTTTGACTCTGTTCTCTAGTACTTTCTGAACTGTCTTCAAAGAAGGAAGATCTGAAATCTACTTTATATCTTTTACCGCTATGTGTACATCCAATTTCTTTAGAATCACTCTCAAACTCTTGTGACATTACACTTACTTAGCTTATTCATCTAAGGATATATCCAGTACTCCCTTTTCATACAATAACATCTTAAGGAACAAATTTAAAGAGTTCAAGTGCTTACCGCGATATACTTTGAATAAGTACCTTTCTGCTTCGCTGAAACTCTTTCTTTGATCAACTGCAAACTCTGAAATGAAACCTTCCAACAAACTCGCAATCCAGAAGTCTACTGCCCGCGAAATGGGATTATCTACGCTCTTCATGGTGTGAGTTAGCTCTGGTGTCCAGACAATATTTTGTTTCTTCTTGAATACATGCTTACCATTCAACTTTGATAACCAATCGTACAACTCATTTGCATAGGTCGCAAAAAATATCTCATGCAGGTCTATGAAGATATGTTTCTATAACCAGTCCTCTGTAGTAAGTCTAGGACTCTTGTTTTCTTTCGCAGCAAATTCTCTTTCCTTAGAATCAACCCACTAGTTGAGTTCTTCTTTAGTAGGATGCCAACAGAACATCATCTCTTCAATTTGTTCAAAACCGGCATCGAAACCATTTGTTGGCTTCTTATCGGCAAACCCAGGTCTACTTTATTGTACCAACAAAACCCGTAGCTCACTGGCCCTTTTGGCGACAGACCGTAGAACAGCCTGAAGTCTCACCCGAAGTGATATTAAATGGGTTGGCTGAAGAATCACGTTTCCTCAACCAGGTTCTGTAGCATCCTAGATTCTCTTGACTCTACTTAACCAGTGGGATCTCTCTTAGCATGGGCTGTCTCTCTCTTCCTAGCTGACTCTACTATGGTAATGGCTCTTATTGTGTCGCAGCTTCTAGGATGTTGCACAAACTTACTCTTCTGCTCAACTCCTAACCTGCGATATCTCACACTACAGCTCCTCCGATTGTGCAATATCACCTTTGTACACTGGGATACTTCCTTCAGTGAGACTCAATATACTTAACAACCCTCAAGGTCCACAAGCTTCCTTTCTGGGTATAATAGCTCAGTTAACTTTCATCAAGGTGTTAAACAACTTCACTTAAGCTTCTATAGTTTAACATGCTTAACATTAATCAAACTCAACTCGTCGAACTAACTATACAGAAGTCACTTAACACAGTAGTTGTTACTGTCATGAATCAAGCACTGATAAACTCATATACAGAATACTTAACACATTCAACTTGCATTTAACCTTCTATGTTACTGTAAACTGAAGTAAAACATACATGCATTCATTAACTGATAAGCAACGTTCATGTAACGAATAACAGATAGCAAATAAGCATAGCACAATCACATGAAACAGTCGCACAACACATGGATTTTACGTGGTTCACTTCTAGGGAGGAAGCTACGTCCACAGGAACTATGTTTATATTATATCTTGAGAGAGTAACAAAGTTCCACTGCAACCTCTTATGCAGCTTGAGATCTTTTGGGAAACTCCACAGACTAAGTTAGGAACCCTTCTCTCTTAGATCTCTTCTCTTCCTATTATGCTTTCTTCTTACAATATATCCTCTCTCTCTCTCTCTCTCTCAATCCCTACTGATTGTTACATTCATGCTCAAGGAGTCGGCTGCTGGTTACAGTAATATAACTACAGCTTTTACAACAAAACCAGAGCTCAACTCTTCCTCAATGTCTCACTATACGCATGATAACAGTTACAACCATATCAACTACTATCTAACCGACTAACTAACTAACTAGCTAGATAACCCTTCATAATACAAAATACATGCTTAAATAGGTGGCCCGAAGGTCTCACCATGATAAAAAAATATGGGCCTATCCCAACAGTAACCCAAAACCCTAACTGTGACAGTCGGCCTACTTGTACTTTGAACTGTCGCTTACTGGTCACAGTGCAGCTCTCTGCAGTCTTCTGCGATTTTCGACGTTGATCGTAGGTATGGGTGCCGCTTCCTCGGTTTCTCCCCTTCTGTCCTTTGTATTTAATACATCAGCTCATTGCTCCTTCTCCATTCATGAGGGTAGCTGAGCCCTCCTGTCATCGCCGCTTCCTTAAATGCAGTGGTTGAGCTCTCTTCTCAGCCGCTTCAGGTACTATTTCCTTTGACTTTCTTGTTTCGATATAGCAGCTTTTCCTATAGCTGCGGGGCCCTGCTCCAACATGAACCCACTATTTACAAATGTGCAATGATTCTCATTTATGTAGTAAGGGTGCATACAACTTAATAAAAAAAAACATGAAAAGGAATTCATATATGCCCCAAAATACATAAACAAGGAGGCTAAATAGCTTATATAGTTCAAATTTTTATTCTACATCAAATATTTACATACCAAAACCCTTTCCTATATTGGGATTTTATTCATCAATATAACCATGTGCTCCCCTCCTCTAAGCTCTAGCCTTTGCATCTACCCAGAATATTGAAGTTTGTCCTCCAAGGACATTAGTCAAGACCCTACATTTTTTTATGAAATTTCCTAATCCAAGTGTTAAAATAAGGTAGAGAAGCTTCCCATTCTTAATAAGTGTTTCCACTTGAGTGAAGTGTATAATTTTGTTAAGGCTAGGACATTGGAGTTCAACAATAAACACCACCAACTTCAAGGTACAAAGGAAGGTTGATGTTCTGGATTACATTGCAACCCCACGCCATCATACATGTATTATAGAATCTAGTGGAAGTCTATCAATATCACCATGTACCACTTCCTTTAGGCCATATCCCTTGCCTCTACCTCGAAACTCAAAGTTGGTCCTCCAAGGACATTAGGAACCCTATAGTTTCGATCAAACTTCCTAATACACGAATTAAATAATATGGATAAGCTTCCCATGCTTAATAAGTGATTTCACTTGAGTGAAGGGTAGATTTTTGTTAAGTATATGACAAAAGAGTTCAACAATAAGCACCACCAACATCAAGGTACATAGGGAGAGTGATGTGCTTTATTACATGCCATTCTGTAATATCCCTCTCCTATGCCTTGGAATATTTTGTAATTTTGCTTATTATTGTATGAGGGTTTCTCGGTGAGGAGCTCAAGTGCTAAGGCCCCACCCGAAGGAAACCTGAAAGTTAGGTAAAATTTTATTAACACAAAAGCCGACAATCACAGGTGCGAAATGAACTAGGGCTAAGGGATCGGAAAACAAGGGCTTGAAAAAAAGACATTATGATACAAATCATATCATAAGCACAAAGAAAAATTAAAAAGACAAGTACTGTTAAATTGGAGATCTATCAATGATAGATATAAGTCGTGTGATATAAAGTATATCATACGGAAAAAGGAAAATGACAAACTAAGCCTTCATAAAAGATAAGGCATTTAAATTAAATCTATTAAGTTACCCTTATTAATTTAGGGTGAACGGCTAGAAAAAGGGGGAAAAGGAGAATGACCTCGGCATTTGATCTCTGTGCTCCGGGAGGAGAGTGATCTAGGCGATACCCTCGGCATTCCTCAAAGACGAAGATGCAATCATTCCAAGCTGCTAGAAATCGAAGGTATGCACGCTATTTGATTCTGGGCTGCTCACCAGAAATGTTTGTTGTTCGCCAAAAACCTAAAATCATTTAATAGACTTATACCTTGTGCGAGCTCATTTAGAAACCATACCCGATTGTTTGTTTGAGATAGGGCGTACTTTCTATAAAACCCTCTAGAGGAGCTCTGATTCCTGGGTGTGTTATTTCTTATGTGGAAACGCCCGATCCATTCTTGTGAAGGC
This sequence comes from Pseudotsuga menziesii, assembly GCA_001517045.1. Taxonomy (NCBI): domain Eukaryota; kingdom Viridiplantae; phylum Streptophyta; class Pinopsida; order Pinales; family Pinaceae; genus Pseudotsuga; species Pseudotsuga menziesii. Next base: position 14,010 of record LPNX010090668.1, read on the forward strand.
ACTGTCAGGTAGTAGTATAGGAGCCCATCTAGTTTTAGTCTTGTAACCAAAGAAAAGTGGGGAGATCAACAAAAGGGTGATGGATCCATTACCTTATGGATTTGGTATGATTTTCTGGGCATGATGCGATCTAACATAAGATAGTTTTTTCATAATCCCCTGTCTCCCTTACTAATTCGGATTCAGATCCAAGATCCTGTACCTGCTCCAGGTTAGTCTAAAACTCAGAACGCTCCTGCAACCTTGGTTTTTAGATCTCGTTAACCTCCAACAAGAAAGGAAAAATTATTCTCTATATATATATTCGTTTCCATGAACAAACAACCTTGTTCTCGTGATTTGCGGTTGATTGTTTTTTGGTTTTGCTCACGATGTATAGAGAGGCCTTTGTTTTACCAGTGTTTCAATAGATCTCCATTGAATGATGGCAGGGGGTGAGCATAGGCAATCTGCCCCTTGTTTTATTTTTTATTTTGACGTTTAACTGAGTAGATGCGATTATGGAGGACTCTGTGTTTTTTTTTATATCGACCTGTTTTTCCCATGGTTGCACCCTGGATAGTTCCAGGCCAAAATAAAACTTTAGAGGCAGTTTGTGGCAGGCCATGTGTTTGTCTTAGTATCCATCTCACACCCCCAGGTTTGCACCTTCTGTGTTTGTTACCGATCCTATTTAAACCATAGATGAGTCTTATAACTACGTGATGGTCTGGAGTGGTGATCAAAAACTGCGGAGGGATCTCTAAGAAATGAACCATGTCTATTTGTCGAGCGTACAGTGTTCACATAAGTATCCTTTTAAAGTGCAAGATCCAGCTCGATGCACTAGTTGGTGTATAGTTAAAAAGAAGAAGTGTTGAATCATGCTAACAATCCCTTCCCATGATGTGGGAACTAGGCTTTAGTTAAAAGCTCAGGATTCCGATGACTTAGATCTAATTGCTGAAAACCTTAGATTACAGGGTTACACTTTTTCATAACTTTAGATATATCCTCGCACACATGCTTATTGTAACTGTAATGATGTAAAGTGGGGCGCATGCTTGCTCAGAGTTATCCTAAAGATAATTTAGGGTACATAAATGTTGTAGTAAATTCAAAAGTTCACCAGGTGCCCAAACGGGGCTGTTAATGATTTTCTTCTTTGAGCTGATTATGAGGGTCCTAAAAGAGGGCTGTTGAATTTCAAGTGTCTCTCTGTGAAGAGGCTTGAGGTGAGATAAAACCAGCCATGAATGAGCCGTGATTTTGTAAGCACTCTATTTTGATAAATAAATAAAAGAACAAATAAATTGGTGTATGTAGCCTCATGGACGAGGTGAACCACGTGAACATGGTTGTGTCATTCTTATTATTATTTCTTGTGTATGCTTATTTCTTTTACATGATGATGTTGTTATGAATGTTGTGTAATGCTTTAATTGGTGAAAAGAGTACTAAACTTTTTAATTTGCAGACTTCTTGAATGGATGGTAACTTTAAGGCATCAGTGGTATTTTACCTATGGTATCAGAATGAGGTTGAAACGCTCGGGCCTATTGGGCTCAAAACGCTCCAGCATGTTTCATTTTAACTAAAGATTGATTTTTTTTTTGTGACCCAGAAAACCAACAAGTTCGCACTGTTCGTCTAATCCAGGTACCTTAAGTGTACCCAATACACATGTTTATTGAGTTGTACAGGGGGAGTCGGCGGAAGGGAGGAGCTGTGTGCGTCGAGAAGAAACTCTTTACTGTTCGAAGATGAGGGCCAAGTGAAATAAGAAGCGTATGAGGCGTCCGAAGAGGAAGCGCAGGGAGACGAGGTAGAAATCGAAGAAAAAGGGTTATGCATATTCCAAGTTATATATCATGACTTGTTTTGAAATATTTTAATTGGGTCTTTTTTTTAGTTTTGCACTACACCCATTTCTTCACCTGGTTTATTGATGTTAAAAAGTAGTTTTGCAAAAGCCCAAATGATACGGGGATGTTTAGATCTGGTTTTGCAATAGCAGATTTTGCACCTTCGTTTTGATAAGCATCTTGAATTCGGATCATCCCCTCAAAAAGAAAAATTAGTTTTAATATAGACCTATCTAAACCAAGTTCTGATGTGCACCTTGAGGTTTGTTAAACTCTAAGCTGCACCTCTTAAATTCCAATATTTAACTCTAAGTTTGCTCTCTTAAATTCCAATATTTAATATATTAACATTTCCATGGTAAGAGATATGCACCAAAATATTCGCAACCTCAATGAGGGTGCATATCAAACCCTGGTCTAGACGAGATTGTGTGAGTGAACATATTCTATTCACATAATGCACCATCCAGATTAAGTGCATCGTTACACAAAGTGTTATGGATTCCCTTTACCCACCTCAGCTGTATAACGTTTTGCAATTCTGCGTGTAATAAAAATGCTAATAGGAGTATGAATATTTTCACATGTTCTTCATAGTTATAGTATACTTTTTGCATTTCAAACTGTCTCAGAGTTTAGATAAGTTTTTGATGCTGCAGATTTCACTTATTATCAATTCAATTTTGACTCTCGGATGATGGATGGTTAGGTAGAGTGTCTACTCAAAAGGTTAGAATTCTTTAACTTTGAGAATGTTTGAGACAATTTAAAATGCAAAAATTGTACCAGAAATAATTATTATTATTATGTTGATGTTATCATTGGAGTGGCCTGTGTCCGACTAGAATTTGTGATTATCTTAAAATTTTAGCTTTAGAGAACTCCCACTTCGGAGTTTGAAGCTACATTCATGTACTACAAAGAATGTGTGATCAGCGGAATAGCTAATCCATTATTTAATCCTCTACAGTCAGACTTGACATTGTCTTATCTCTAATTGTAGCAGGGCTGCAGATTATTAAATCACCAGCCACAAGTCTTAGGTTCCATTCTTAGCCTATGCTGTCAGACTTTGCCACCTAAACCAGGCTATTCGCTCTTAGAATCTAGTGTACTAGATCCTGGTCTTCGTCTCTAAGATTGTGCTACAAGGAAATCATCTAGAATGCACTCTCTGTTAATAAACACCGCCTTTTGCATAAGTTTGATTCAGTTTCTGTTAGAATTGTCAAGGGGATCTTGGAATTCAGTTTCTTATTAGAATTTGAGTGAAATCAATGTGCTATTTTTTCCCTATAGATTGGGATCTATGTTTGGTGACAGCTTCTCCTTTTGCTGTAGCTATGTATTTGAATTTCAAGAACCGATCAACATTTTGAAAAGGTGGATCTTAATTATGTAAGGATGTGCATTTATTTATATATCATAACCTACTGCATGTGTCTTTATTTACCTGAATTTATTGAATAAAATGGGTGTCGTTGCGACTTGGATTGATATTTTTTCTTTGTGCTAAAAAACGATGTCTAATTTGATGTGCAAATGTGAAACTGTAGTTGGAGATGTTAATTAAGAAACACTGCCTATTCTTGATGTGCAAGTGTTAATTGATGGATGAGATGTTAATTGTGAAAACTGTGTGTAGTTCTGATGTTCAAATGCTTGTTAAGACTCTGCAAATAGTTTTGAATGCTATAAATACTTGTTAGACTAAATGCTTGTTAGCTAAAAGTTAGATACTTGTTAGATAGTAAATGCTTGTTAAGACTCTGCAAATAGTTTTGAATGCTATAAATACTTGTTAGACTAAATGCTTGTTAGCTAAAAGTTAGATACTTGTTAGATAGTAAATGCTTGTTAAGACTCCGCAAAAAAGTTTTTGATCTAAAGATCACTTATGTTCTATTAGATCTGAAGACCACAATGTTGATAAGGATCAGAGGGTTCGTCATTTGATGACATTTCAAATTTGAAAAAAAAAGAAAATTTACATCCTCTAAATTGTCGGTTGGAGATGATATATAAGATTCGTAATTGTGTTTATCTCAGTGTGTTGATCTTGGAGGTCATTGTTGGTTTATAATATTTGTAATTATGTTATAGGACTGAACGGTTTCCTCTAGAAATATTAGAGTAAAGGAAAAATGAAGGGCTTGAGGGTGTTCGAATTATGGTATTAGTATGCAAGGAATTAATGTTTAATGGAAGGGGTTATATGTTTGGCACTAATTAATATGTGAATATCTATTTACTCAAGAATAAATACTGTAGGTTTTATCTGAATAATATAGTCCTTTGGTGCAAATTGGTTTGTTGATTTGAGTGGTTTAGGGCATTGCTCATAGTTGAAGGAGGTTTGAACAGCTGAGCACGCCAACCATTATGATGGCAATGTCTAGAGACAACCTTGCTGTTGAGTTTTTCTTACAACACATGGTATCCACTTTATCTTAGGTTTTTGTTTGGTTGGTGTTGAATAATTATGAGCAGTTCATTAAGGATGCCCATCTCTGTGATTGATTTATTTTGATCATGGATATTGTAGAAAGGACAATTTAACTAGAGTAGTTGGTCTTTTCGATTGGGATTTTCTGACCTTATTGTGGTGAGGCTTATTGCAGGCAAGTTACTTTGTTTAGGATTGCTAACAGGTTTGGATGTTGGTTTTATGGCATTGACCAGCACTTTAAAAGTCCAGTTGTAGTTATATAAAATTGCAACAGTGAGTGAATTTTTCTGTGGTAATAAATTGAAAAGGTTTTGTGGCTTCTTGTAAATGCCTTCTTGTTAATTCTGGTGATAAAAGGAACTTATCGGATGAATGAAAAGAAATGAAGTAAGGCATGACTTATGCAAAAATTTTGATGTTCTTTGAATTAATAAAATGATAAACTAACACCCATAGAGTGCTTGTAGGCATGGGAGGTTATGGCTATGAGAAAAGGCTAAAGCTCCAGAACTATGATGAGTTAAATGTCATGTGTATAAAGTCATCACCAAAAGAGGGAGTGGTGATGGAGGTAGTGGTTAAAATCTACCTTGTTTTCCCCCGGGCCAGCGAGGGACTATTATGCATTCTGGGGACGCCTAGATGTAAGACATTTGGTTAAGACTCGTTCCGCACACATTAGAGGACTGTCACATGAGTTGGGGGACTCTATGAAGAGAATAACCTCTAGGCGCTGTGGAGGTGTGCGAGAACGGAGTGTCTCAGCTTGGTGAAGCACCCTGAAGATCACAAAAAGGAGATACCGCTAAGAGGGGTAAAGGGTATCGTCCTTGTGTTGGGTGGCTTGAATTAGCACTTGGTGTGCTGGGATGAAGGAACATCGAGAGAAAATAATAATGACAAAGCACCCTAAATAGCACAGAGGAGATACACGAAGGGTTGGTATCGTCCTTTTGTTGGGTGGCTTGAACTGGTACTTGGAGTACTGTTGGCACTTGATGTGCTGGGATGGAGGACATCTAAAGAAAGGAACAATGCGGAAAAAGGTATGTGCATTGCAGGTAAACGTGTACCGATGAGGTAATATGTTGATTGATTGACATTATTGATATAATGGGATTTCAATGCTTGTAGTCATGTTTTTGTTGATGTATCAATTGCATTATGGAAAATAATTGGGTAATATGGCACCAATGAACACTAGAAAATTGCATATTGCAAAAGAATCTATGACTTTTGTTTAAGTTGAATTGTGATTTGGACATGAATTACTGAAGGGACTAAGTTGTAGTTATGATGCTGCAAAAGACTTGCTAATTACATTCATGAAGAATTGACTCTTATCTATGTGAAATTTGGGTAGACCCGATTTTTGCAGGTCCTACGAACCCACAGGGATCAGGAAAGAAAAACCGAAAGAGAGATCCAAACAAGGCGAAGCAAGAAGAGATGACTCCAGAGAAGAATGAAAGTTTTGTCTAAGAAACAAGAAACACCGAGGACGGTGTTCTTTCTTTAGGGGGGAAGGATGTAATATCCCTCCCCTATGCCCTGGAATATTTTGTAATTTTCCATATTATTGTATGAGGGTTTCTGGGTGAGGAGCTCAAGTGCCAAGGCCCCACCTGAAGGAAACCTGAAAGTTAGGTAAAAGTTTATTAACACAAAATCCGACAATCACAGGTGCGAAAAGAACTAGGGCTAAGGGATCGGAAAACAAGGGTTTGACAAAAAGACATTATGATACAAATCATATCATAAGCACAAACAAAAATTAAAAATACAAGTAGTGTTAAATTGGAGATCTATCAATGATAGATATAAGTCGTGTAATATAAAGTATATCATACGGAAAAAGGAAAATGACAAACTAAGCCTTCATAAAAGATAAGGCATTTAAATTAAATCCATTAAGTTACCCTTATTAATTTAGGGTGAATGGCTAGAAAAGAGGGGAAAAGGAGAATGACCTTGGCATTTGATCTCTGTGCTACGGGAGGAGAGTGATCTAGGTGATACCCTCCGCATTCCTCAAAGACGAAGATGCAATCGTTCCAAGCTGCTAGAAATCGAAGGTATGCGCGCTATTTGATTCTGGGCTGCTCACCAGAAATGTTTGTTGTTCGTTCAAAACCTAAAATCATTTAATAGACTTATACCTTGTGCGAGCTCATTTACAAACCATACCCAATTATTTGTGTGAGATAGGGCGTACTTTCTATAAAACCCTCTAGAGGAGCTCTGATTCCTGGGTGTGTTATTTCTTATGTGGAAATGCCCGATCCATTCTTGTGAAAGCACTGCCAGGTAGTAGTATAGGATCCCATCTAGTTTTAGTCTTGTAACCAAAGAAAAGTGGGGAGATCAACAGAAGGGTGATGGATCCATTACCTTATGGATTTGGTATGATTTTCTAGGCATGATGCGATCTAACATAAGATAGTTTTGTCATAATCCCCTGTCGCCCTTACTGATTCGGATTCAGATCCAAGATCCTGTACCTGCTCCAGGTAAGTCTAAAACTCAGAATGCTCCTGCAACCTTGCTTTTTAGATCTCGTTAACCTCCAACAAGAAAGGAAAAATTATTCTCTATATATATATTCGTTTCCATGAACAAACGACCTTGTTCTCATGATTTGCGGTTGATTGTTTTTTGGTTTTTCTCATGATGTATAGAGAGGCCTTTTTTTTACGAGTGTTTCAATAGATCTCCATTGACTGATGGCAGGGGGTGAGCATAGGAAATCTGCCCCTTGTTTTATTTTTTATTTTGACGTTTGAGTGAGTAGATGCGATTATGGAGGACTACATGTTTTTTTTTTATATCGACATGTTTTTCCCATGGTTGCACCCTGGACAGTTCCAAGCCAAAATAAAATTTTAGAGGCAGTTTGTGGCAGGCCATGTGTTTGTCTTAGTATCCATCTCGCACCCCCAGGTTTGCACCTTCTATGTTTGTTACCGATCCTAGTTAAACCATAGATGAGTCTTATAACTACGTGATGTTCTGGAGTGGTGATCAAACACTGCAGAGGGATCTGTAAGAAATGACCCATGTCTATTTGTCGAGCGTACAGTGTTCACATTTAAGTATCCTTTTAAAGTGCAAGATCCAGCTCGATGCACTAGTTGGCGTATAGTTAAAAAGAAGAAGTGTTGAATCATGCTAACAATCCCTTCCCATGATGTGGGAACTAGGATTTAGTTAAAAGCTCAGGATTCCTATGACTGAGATCTAAGTGCTAACAACCTTAGATTACAAGGTTACACTTTTTCATAACTTTAGATATATCCTTGGACACATGCTTATTGTAACTGTAATGATGTAAAGTGGGGCGCATGCTTGCTCAGAGTTCTCCTAAAGATGCTTTAGGGTACATAAATGTTGTAGTAAATTCAAAAGTTCACCAGGTGCCCAAACGGGGCTGTTAATGATTTTCTTCTTTGAGCTGATTATGAGGGTCCTAAAAGAGGGATGTTGAATTTCAAGTGTCTCTCTGCGAAGAGCCTTGACGTGAGATAAAACCGGCCATGAATGAGCCATGATTTTGTAAGCACTCTATTTTGATAAAGAAATAAAAGAACAAATAAATTGGTGTATGTAGCCTCGTAGACGAGGTGAACCACGTGAACATGGTTGTGTCATTCTTATTATTATTTGTTGTGTATGCTTATTTATTTTACATGATGATGCTGTTATGAATGCTGCATAATGCTTTAATTGGTGAAAAGAGTACTAAACTTTTTAATTTGCAGACTTCTTGAATGGCTGGTAACTTTAAGGCATGAGTGGTATTTTACACATTCCCATTCCATTAGACATGTATAATAGAATTCAACGGAAGTTTGTCAATAGGACCAACGGTCTGGCTGATCAACAAAGTCGAGAAAAAGTTGAAACATTAGAGTAAGCAATCGATTTCATTTTCAAGTAGACTTACTCTCCTTAAATCTATACTCAAGGGAATTCCTATTTATTGGATCACGATTTCACACATTCCTCGTGGGGTCATGGAATGTATCTACAAGATGACTTTTGGCTTCTTATGGAAGAAAGAAAAAAGATACCGAACCCTTTAATTTCGTCTAGTGGAAATATTACCCTTCCTAAAGACTTTGGAAGATGAGGGCTCAAACATAGCCATTGCCCTAGAAATTAAAGGTATTTCGAGGCTATTTAACACATTCTATACTTTGGACTAATGTGATGCACCAGTAATACCTACACCCATTGTCCATTCATGACTCGGCCACATCTCCCCACACAATAGCAAAGAATGATTATTGGGTAGAGCTAGTGGGATGTGCCTCTTTTCCTTGGGAAAAACCTTTGGACTACGTTCCTTCCTGGTTAGAAACCATTGTATGTGTTGTTGTTGTGATTCGTGACTAGAGTTTGTGGGTCTTATCACTTTGGGGATTCTTGTGTAGAGCTTGTGAGACATGTCACTTGAGGGATTCTCAAGTAAAATGTGCCTTTGGAGATTCTCAAATAAAGCCCATGGGATGTGTAGCTTTGGAGATTCTTAGATATAGTCCATAAAATGTGACCCTTTGGAGACTCCACACACATTCCATATCAATACAAGAGTAAATACCCACATAATTACTTCATATATATAGGATAATGAATAAAATTAAAAACTGACTTAAAAAACTCCATCATTTTAATAATTTAAACATTAATTAACAATATAAAACTTGATAATTAATTTCAAATCCATTAAACAACTATAAAACATTAATTAACACTATAAAACTGCATCCTTAATTTCAAATCTATTAGACCATTATAAGCGTCATGCTCTTAGTGGATTGTGTCCATTTGTCCACAATTTTTCCTTCACCGACGCCAAAACAAAAAATTATTCCCTTTTAATACCCAGTTTTTAAAAAACATATATATATTATGTATTATAACCCTGCTTTAAGGACAAAAGCAAACGGCGAAAAAAATTCGAAATTGCATGTCTGCTTAATAGTAAACCGAGTCTACTCAAGAGAGGTAGCGCAGGTAGAGTTAGGCGAGACCAAACGAGAAGAGAAAGAACGAGCAAAGTGCCCAACCGTTCAAGTCGCAGCAGGCAATACGTTCTTCTAAACACAATGGTGGTTCTTATTTTTCAAGATCCAATTTCATTTTTGCAGCAGCTCATCGCAGACCAAATTTTCATCCAAACGGGGCAGATAAACTGGCTGTCAATTGTAATTCAGGCAAAATTATTGGACAAAATCCAAGTCCAGATAAATTGGCTATCAATAATTCATACAAAGTTGTTGGACAAAATCCAAGTCCAGTAGTTGATCAGTCACAGAATAAACAAGCCGCCCCACCGTTCAAGTCGCAGCAGGCAATGGGTGCTAAACACAATGGTGGTTCTTATTTTTCAAGATCCCCCAATTTAGATCATCGAAGACCAGATAAATTGGTTGTCAATTCTTCATACAGAAAATCTGTTAATCAGCAGCGTTCCCAAGGTTTGAAGTTTGAGAGCTCCCGAGACACGAAATGGAAGCCACCGCAAAGTAGCTTCCGAAAAGGAAAAGCAAACGGGAACGCTAAATCCATTAACGTCACTGTTGTTGTTGATGACTACCCAACGTCTGCCGAAAGTTTCGATCCGTCGGAGATAAAACAACCGCTTTGTACTAAATGTGCTTATCAGGTGTGTGCGTTCTGTTACCACCGAATTAACAGCGGCGATGGAGATCGCCGCTGCCCTGGCTGTAGGACTCCATATCCGGACTACTGGGACCGGCTTCAGACATCATGACAGATTCATAATAATCTATTTCTTTCCAATGGTCTGCAATGTACAATGCAATTTATTATTATTATGACTAATATTGTTTATATATATAAAATGTAGTTATACTGTAATTTTATATCTTTTATATTTTTTTTATTCAATCGCTTTTTGAAATAAATTGAAAAATTAAATCACTTAAATTTATAAACAACATTTTATGAATTCAAACAAGTCTATAAGCCAACAACATTTCTTTTATAGTTTAGAGTGAAATAAAAGGTATAACATCATTTATTGCATAATCTTTTAAATAGTATATACAGGTGTTAAATTGTAGATACAAGTTTGTAAGATTGACCTTCTTGTAGGATTTCTGCTTTTTTTTTTTTACACAATAAAGAAGAGTATATTGTATTGAGGGTTTTTTATCTAAGTCATTCGATCAAGGTTTTGGGTTTTAAAAATAAAATGCGTTGCATGTCTAACTCATCATGTAGCTAAAAATATAATAATTTTTGTATGCTAGGATAGTATAAATTTGTTAAGATTGTATACTAAGATAGGGAGAATAGAAGACTAATTTTCCACCAAAGGCCTCCATGTCCTCCATTTCAGATATTTAATAAAAATCCTTCTAAATTAACTATTTTCAGTCATTTGTATGTCGCTAAAAAAGTAAACCATTATTTAAATCATTTGTATGCGAAAAATAATAATTAATCCCAATACTCATAAAATTTAAAACATTTTTACTAGATACATATATATTCACGAGGATCCTTTTGAATCTATCCCACTATTTACAAATATGCAATCATTCTCATTTGTGTAGTGAGGGTGCATACAAATTAATAATAAAAAAACATGAAAATGAATTCATATATGCCCCAAAATACATAAACAAGGAGGCTAAATGGCTTATAAGTCCAAATTTTTATGCTACATAAAATATTTACATATGAAAACCCTTTCCTATATTGGGATTTTATTCATTAATAGAACCATGTGCCCTCCTTCTCTGGGCTCTAGCCTTTGCATCTACCCGGAATCTCAAAGTTTGTCCTC
>LPNX010090712.1:0-31518 GCA_001517045.1 Pseudotsuga menziesii
CTTTTGATTGAGTTTTATGCATGTCTTGAGCGTGTGAGGTCCTTTAGGTCATCTGACTTGATCCATTTAGAAAAACCATTAAAAACATTTAAGTTACCAGGCATCCTTGAGCTGCAACCTAGAGGAGTTTCCTGGAGTGATAACACATAGGTACTTCAATGCATAAATTTCTAAAACAATACCAGAAACACAAATAGTACAGCTGTGACAATGCAAGATAAAGTAAAAACATAATTTTCATTTCTTTCAACTTAGCACTCCCAAAGGTCCCTGTGTTAAATTTGAAGCATCCAAGGGTAATCAATAACAACAGTAGTAATAAATTAACGAACAAGTCAAACTAGAATACATAAAGGAGGAAACAACGTGGTAACATATATAACATAATTTTTATTTCTTTCAATTTAACAATCCCAAAGGTTCCTGTGTTAAAGTTGAAGCATCCAAAGACAATCAATAACAACAGTACATGCAATATAATTATAAATGTGCAAAAGGAAAAAGAAATTGTTATCACATACACGTTGATTCAACACTTTGGTAAGAATTTTTGTTTTAAAAAATATCTATGCTATGTATAACACTCTACAAAGTAGAAGTGAAGCAACTATGAAACACTTCTAGTGACTGCAATACAACATCTCTATCAGACAATACCAATAAAGTAATCACTTTCAAACCAGCATATAAAATAAGGATGAGATATGGAGTTACCCAACAACATTCAACGCCCTTGTATAAGAAAACCAATAGAATTATATTGCCTAGACAATAATAAAAACATGTATTTGAAGAAAACATCTAGTAGAAAGGTACACAACATTGAATATGGTTTGATATTATATGAATACATTAGTTTATAAGAAGATATTGTAACACCCTGGTTTTGACCCCGTTTTCATTAAATGTATATGATGTATATATTGTAATTAATCGTGGTGTGAAGCTAAAGGAAAAAGCCCCACCATCGATTTGGTTATGTTATGTTCAGCACTTGAAATCATTGCCGATGGTATATCGTGATATACGGCACATATTAGTTTCGACATCATGTAAATATGCACTTTAATTAAAATGAACCCCAACCAGCTATGTCAATGCAACCATGATGAAAAGGGGATGATTTTCCTAAGGATAAGGAGGGGGGGAATAATTAAACTTTGAACCTATGGGGAAAATCCATGTGTCAGCTGTTAAACCCTTTTGACTTGCTCACCTTCCCTTGTCTTATCCAACTACCACCATTAAAAGTTTCTGCTGTTAGTTGGGGGCAGTTATGGTTGGGGAGTGGAGTGTGGCAGGACTATCAGTCCTTGCCCACACACACACTCCACCAGCAAGTTGACCCTCACGTTGGCAAGGAAACCACCACCGCCATCACTCCATGTAGACTCTCCATTCTCTCCACTATGCCATTATCTCCATTGTCGGCTCATCCTCACGCACCGATTGGGATTGCTGGTTGTATTTCTCACGCAGCAAGCCAGAGAAATATTTTCTATCACCATGATTTCCCTGTGAAGGGAAATTCATGATTTTCTGCTGTGTGTATGTGTTTCCATACCTACTTCCAGACTGTGTAATTTTCCCATCACTCCATTGTTGAGTCGAGGCGGTAGTTTCCCCATGTTGTTCATTTGCTGTGATTTCATTTCACGTCTTGGAGCTACTGTATATTACTATTGAGTCATTTTGGCCACAATAGGGCCAAGAACGACTCAGGAATTGATTTCCCCTATCCAAGCGGTGAATAGCTTGTTTGGCTGCATGTATGCAATGGTTGGTATTTGGAGTGTGTTGGAATGGGGATGAGGGCTTGGTTTGCTTGACAAACCTGGTGTGTTTGGGAAATTTGATGGCCAAATTGCTCGCTTTTGGGAGAATTCTTGGCAAAAACTTCCTCCATTGGAACGATCGAGGCATTGTCCAAAGCTCCAAGAAGCTTGTATCACTAGAATTTTATGCAAAGTAGCTGACCTTTGGGGGTTTCAGCATCCTGGTTCTTTCTCTCGATCTTGGGTGAATCAGAGTTGGTTGGAACACCTAGGTCCATCCCAGGAATGTTCCTGGCTAAAGGAAGAGCTTAATATGCGATGTATTCATAGATAGGAAGGAAATTACAAGATTCGATGGGGTTATGGTCTGAAAGGGGTATTTTCTCTCAAAGAATCCTATAACCTTCTCTTTCGGACCTCTGAAAACCCAATTGTTTCATCTTGGAGTACTCTTTGGGGGAAACCATTATGGCCAAAAATCACTATTTTTTGTTGGCTTGTTATGCATAAAATAATTTTAACCGGGGATCATTTTAAAAGATGAGGGATGTATGGACCTTACCAGTGCCCTCTATGCAAGCAAGCTGAGGAAACATCTTTGCATCTTCTAGATGACTGTCCATTTTCAGTAGCTCTTTGGGATCATGGCGCGGTATTGTTTCATTGTTCTACTCGAATTAGGCAGAATCCGATGGGAACCTTGCTTTATTGGCCTAAGAATACATTCCAGAGTCAGATCTTGAACCGACTTTGGGAATTTTTTCCCAATTTTTTTATTTGGGCTATTTGGAATGAACAAAATACCATAATTTTTCACTTAAAGAATTCTTCTCTCTTAAATGTCTGGCAATGTCTAAATTCCAACTTGAAGGAAACCATATCTCTGACTAATTGGGATAAAAAAGACTCAGAGTTAGTAGGGATGGAAAGGCAGATTATGGTGGATTGGGGTCTGGATAATTATGAAACTTATATTCAGCTTCACTAGAAAATTCGTCCGTTAATCCAAGCTCGGATTGTTGGAATCCTCCTCCAATTGGTTTTCTGAAGCTAAACTTTGATGGAGTTTATAAGGGTAATCCTGGAAAGGTGTGATATGGATTTATTCTTCGTAATTACAGAGGTAAAATGCTTGGTTATGGTTATGGTTTCTTGGGTATTGACTCCAACAATGCAACATATATTGAAGGATTGATTCAAGGGTTAGAATGGGTCTTGGAAAATTTTCATGAACCGATTATAGCGAAGGGAGATTCATAGCTGGTTATTCTCCTCGCTTCTAAACTGCATAATGGCTCTCAAAGTTCTAAGGTTTCATCTTCCTGGCGCCTGGAAAGTCGAATCATGGCTCTATAAACAGGTCTCATTCAGGGGAAAGCTATCAGTTTTTCACATGTTTGTCGAAATGGTAACAAGATGGTGGATTACCTGGCTAACATGGGGGTGGGTACATGTCAGCCTTTTAGAGCTCGAGATTGGCATATACTTTCGGACATGACTGCTCGATCTTGGTGTCAAGATCTTATCTCTAGCGACTGTACTAGCATCCAGATGGAAGGTCGAAATAATTATTAATGAAGGCATGTATTCTCTCTAAGCAGATGGCACTTGATAGGTGTAATATTTGATTTATAAGTTTGACCATATGCATGTTTTAAATATGATGGTTTGGACATATTTTTTCATATATTTGACAAATGTTGGTACGCATATTGTACTATGCTCTAAGGATCAAGTGAAAGGTATTAATGGTGAGTCTGCTCTAAAGAGTTGTGTGAGGGATTGCGTAGTTAATTTGTTGATCGTGTCCATCATGTTGCACCCCAATATGAGGTTATATATTTTGGTGAAGGGTGGAAAAACTCTCATCAACTTCTTATCAGGTGTTCTATTGCGTTATTACTATGAGTGTTTTATTCGTGGATTGATTGGTAATCTCTAGTTTATCAAGATGAGTGATAAAGGAAAGGGGAAAAGGGAGCATTCTTTATCAGAATCTCCCAAGGTGGCATCCCGTGCACAACGTCAGGATTTATGGGAGTCTCAAATGTTCGAATTGGAACTTCCCCAGGACATACCGAATCGCATTATTGCAAGTGAACGTCGTCTTTGGGATGAACTTGAATCTCAAAAATTAAAAGAGGAATCTAAGAAGGTGCAGGAGTGGATTTTGGACCCTAGCCATACCGTGGGTCGCACGAGTCTTTATGAAAAATTGGTTGTGATGTTCTAGGTAATGAAAAACTTAGTGGGTATAGCTGAGTGGGATCATCAGTCTCCTGATTCGAGCAATCCTTCCCCCGAGTCTTGGAAGACTGCTATCTCTACGTCGATTCAATCTGTGGAAGCTTCAGTTCAGTGGGTTGAAGATAAAGTTGATTTCCTGATTGCCTACTTGGGTTTTCAATTTCCTGCTCCTTCGATTTCTGGTGCAGCAAAATCAGTTTGTCCTGGTTACTCTCAGAACTTTGGTCAGGATTTATCTTATATCCTCCTATAGTTTGAAGTTTGGGGCCACTATCCCTTTGATTATGGTTCTTTTTTGATGTTTCTAATGATCTTGATGGTGTTTCTTCTCTTGCTTGGCTATATGTCTTATCTACATAACTATGGTCTATTCCTAGGGACGGTGCCTTTTGCGACTTTATCAGTGTTATCAGATATAGTAATCTCCTGTTTTGGTTTGTATAGTCCAGCTTATGATGATCCTAAAGCTTGGATTTGTAATGTTTGTCAGCGTTTTTTGATAATCTAGATTATCTCAAGCTGGTGGATGATTCCTGAATGATTTGGTGCTGGCATGAAATATGAGCCTTCAGGGTTTCTAAAAATATTTTGGGATTGAGTTTGTGGGGTTTTGATTGTAATGTTTGGGGATATTTTGGCATTGACTGAGCTGTTTTAAAAAATGTTGGTCACTTCTCTTTAAGAATTGAGTCTGTGGGCTGGGAAGTAAGGAATAATTGTGTCTATGGGCTGGGAAGTAAGGAAGTATGGAGTTAGGGAGGTCTAGTATTATTATTACCTTTCTACATCAACTCTGTTAAATATGGAAAAAGTTGATTTTGTACCTTGTAATCGGTTTTAGAAGGCTTTACTTATTTTTATTAATGTGATTACTGTGCATACAAAAAAAAAACATAATCATTTCTATGATCCACTTTGAGGATGAATCTTGTGGCAAAATTTTTACAATCGATGCACCATGAGACCCTCGGCACATTCACTATCATGGTCATCCTTTCTGATTATTTTTTTCTACATCTATATACGAATGTAGATATGTGTAATGTTCCCAAGTAAAATTGCACTAAAATTTTCAACTTATTGTTGAATAGATTGGGCTTATTACCTTGTGAAACATTCCACTATCACAGTGTTAGACAGTTGTAGGTCATATTCTTAACACAAAACATACCAGGGTAAAGAACTTGAACTAACTAAATGGTTTGTGTCTATCTGATGTACTGATTTTAATTCACTAATTTTGACGAACAATTTGCAAACCTTTCTCTGACTGTTGTAGGTAATAATAGGCACCAACTACATCTGTGTGGATACTTTTGTCAAACACATAATATGTAGACTATTGTATCTCACTATAATGTCCCTATCCTAACTTTACCCAAATTTTTCACCCAACTGCCGCTAGATATTTATACGTTCATCAACACTTTGAAAGGTAATTATTGTAGCAACAATGAAGACTCTTAATGGGAATTCAAGCTCGCTACTATGCTTTGAAAATGACATTGTTGAACTGGGCTGATAAGAATAATTTTACACATCAGAATTTTATGAGAAAATCATGACCTTTTAGAAGGAAGAAAAAAATAGCAAAAATACGAAAAAAAACAAGATGTTTTTAAGGCAATCTCTTTTCTAGAGAAAAATTTGCCCATTTTTCCTACACTGCAATGGATAGCATCCAATTCCTATACACATATGAACCAAAGGTCAGTGTGACAATTTGGCTTAAAGAGGAGATCAACAAGGATGCAATAGCCCAAAGCGCTCAAATCAATAAAACTTCAACCTCCATCATACCAACTACTAGCACATCGACAGCATTGGCTATTGTCAAGGCACCTACATGACCCCCTCAAAACAATACCACTCTTAATGGTAACAAGAGGGTGTGCTCTCTATGTCCCCTCTAAAACTCCCAAGAGTCAGCTAACCCCAAGAGTCGATGCACAACTACTTTGCTATTGTACTTCAAATCATATTAACTTTTAATTCCTCAATGTTTACCCAAATTAAGTGATAATGTTTATATGGGTAATGTTGATTCCATCCCTACTCCAACCCCAATGAAAGTAGCATTATGGAATCTACAAGGGTGCACTGAACCTTACCAAAAAGTTATGGTCATTAAGGTTGGGACCTTGTTTCATAATTTAAATATCTCTCATTTGCAAGAAGTTAAAGTTTGAGCTTTTGTTTTGAAGAGTCTCTCAATATCCATTACCAAATGCAACCATTTTTACTTGCACCCATCATGAAGGAAAGGGATTTGTTGCATCTTTCAGTTCTCCCCCACTAGATACGTTGTTAGAGACTAGGGAACAGACCCACCTCAGAGATGAATATATGCAATCTTGATGGTAGTCTGTTGGGGTTAGCCAATATTTATGAGGCCAATAATATAGAAGAAAGAGTAAAATTCTAGAGGTGGATAATGTCACCCCCCATTTTATAGGGATGTCAACTTGTGATTTTTATCGCATGGGTTGCATCTCAATAGCATATTTAGATGGTTGGGATTGATGCTTGCCTTTCTAATGATGCATTCAGTTCTTGATGATGTTAATGATGACCTACAATATGGATTCTTCTGTGTTTGGATACTAATGTATTGAATGTATTGCAGTGGTTGCACATGAAAAAAGAATCAGTCCAATAGGTGTTTTGAACATCCATAAAAGATTCATGTAGGATACTATCTCTAAGAAATGCAAACCTTGCAAGCATTTTTCATCAGCCTTTTTGAGATAATAACATAGACGTGAGAACTAAATATTGTGTA
Source organism: Pseudotsuga menziesii (assembly GCA_001517045.1). Lineage (NCBI taxonomy): Eukaryota > Viridiplantae > Streptophyta > Pinopsida > Pinales > Pinaceae > Pseudotsuga > Pseudotsuga menziesii. The sequence continues at coordinate 6,805 of LPNX010090712.1, forward strand.
GAACGTTGAGAGCTAAGAATTTATCCTAAGAAGAAATATTTTGGTGTAATTCCAACCTCAAACATTCTAAGACATACATTTAATAGAAGAATAGAGATGTGCCTAGCCATCAGGACATTGCTAATTTAGAGATTTATTTTCTACTGAGGATATGGATTGAGTTGGGCACTAATATGACTTCTCAGAAATGGAATAATAGTTACGTTTCCAGAAATAGTTACTTCACCAATAGAGATCTGTAGGAACAACATGATGGAAGATAATCATTATTTCAAAGATCTATGGCAGCAAATGTTTTGGGTCTGTTCGTCCATGTGTGCATAAGGGGAATTTATTTTCGGGACGGTTTAATATCATTCTTCTTAAATTTCTAAAATGAACTTTGGAAGAAAACCACCATTGTATAATCCTTATTTGCAGCCTGTAGTAGCAGCCCTGAAAGATGGTAACGACGGCCAATAGTAGGGATGCTTTGGAGCAGCAGGTTTGGCATCCAACATATGAGGTATTCTTGGACCTATTCCAGCAAAATATAGGGAGAAATATAAGCATCAATGAAAGCATTAAAACAAGCACACCATGAGCATAACTTTACCCAAATTTTTCACCCAACTGCCGCCAGATATTTATAACTTCATCAACACTTTGAAAGGTAATTATTGTAGCAACAATGACGACTCTTTATGGGAATTCAAACTCACTGCTATGCTTTGAAAATGACATAGTTGAACTGGGCTGATAAGTATTAATTTACACAACAAAATTTTATGAAAAAATCATGACCTTTTATAAGGAAGAAAAAAAATATCAAAAATAGGAAAAAAACAAGATTTTTTTAAGTAAATCTCTTTGCTAGAGAAAAAGTTTCCCATTTTTCCTACACTGCAATGGATAACTTCCAATTCCTATACACACATGAACCAAATATGGATGTGACAATTTTTGCTTAAAGAGGATATCAATGAGGATGCAATAGCCCAAAGCACTCAAATCAATAAAACTTCAACCTCCATTGCACCAACTACTAGAACATCGACAACATTGGCTATTGTCAAGGCACCTACATGACCCCCTCAAAACAATACCACTCACAATGGTAACAAGAGGGTGTGCTCTCTATCTCCCCTCTAAAACTCCCAAGCGTCAGCTAATGTTACAATATCTTCAATGTTGCATAGTAGAATGCACCTAGCTTCTCTCAGTAAAACAATTTAGGGAAAACTCAGGATGGGACTAAGTTTCCTGCATTCCTAATAGTCCATATATTTGCAAATGTGAGGGTATGTCTCAAAATTATATCAACAGCACCAGCATACATAGGACGGATGAAAATCCCCACTTCCTTCTTCATTATTACCTAAATAAAAACATACCCTTAGCAAGCTGCTAGCCTCGATTTAACCAAACCATCCCTAGAATCAAGTTAAAAACCTAATCTAACTCAAGCCTCAAACCCAACCAATTAACAAGATAAAAAAAAGTCATCACACATAAACAAACAAAAAGAACAGAAGCTTGAAAATATATTTCAACAAAAAAGAACAGAATTTGAGCAAGAGGAAAATGAGATCTATCATCCAGAGGAATTCTACTTTGGCCTCTAAATCAATGCAAGTTATCATGTAGAATAGGTGGCAGAGTTTCACCTACATCCTAATATTGTACAGTGGTTCATAAAAAACACATTATAGATATTAGAATGTGAGTGTAATCCTGAATCCTTTCTATATTTTGGTATACTCAGTCAATCCAAGGAAATCAATTCCAGGGAGGATAGGTAAATCCGATGGCCAACAAGAGACCATTGGATAGTATAGAATGGAAGGAGATACTGTGCATCTTGATGAATACACCAGTTTGGTATTGTGCATCCATATGTAAGATGTTTCAAGTTCTAACTAAAAAGACATTGACAAATAAGTTAATGCAGGGAAAAATGCCCAATGTATAGGATTCTCATAAGTCACTATGAAAGCAAAACAGATCCACATGCAAGATATTCATTCTTCACTCTAATCTTTTACAATTTTCATCATTAATTTTCCAAAAGTAAAAAAACCACAGTAAGAAAAAATAAAATGAGTTGCTTGTTTACCATACTAGAAAATAACAAATATCAAGCTTACCTCACCAGCAAGGCTATATTTTGCACATTCAATAGCATGATGCGATGCTCTACCAATACTGTCCTTCATCCTTGGTAGCGTCTATAGCATTCCTTCAAAAGTGTACCTAGAAATTGTTGCTTCTGTATCCCCACTAAGTGTCCCTCCAACTGATTTTCGCTCTGAGCTTATTTTACCTTCTTCACTTGATTCCAGATCCATCATATTTGACAAACCCCACTGCTGCACATTAACTCTGGGACTTCTTGATTCTATATGGGCAATGACATCCTTTGTATCCTCAGTTGAATCACCATTTAAGTGAAGTTGGAGTGGTGAAATGTGATATGAATTGCTCCCTTGGATTGGTGAAGGAATGGAAATAAACGAAATAGGATTCTCAGTTTCTCCAATTGAAACAGAATGTGGAAAAGCTGCAGAACATGCTTGTTCTTGCTTAGCTTGTGCAGTTGCTCTAAGATTCTTCATAGATATAGATGGGGTAGCAATGTCAGGATCATTTGACATAGTTCTCAATTTTACTTCTTTTGCAACATCATACCTGTAACATAAGACAAAATGATAAGAACGACAAAAAAAGGACAATGTGAAAATTAATAAGTGGGCATCTAAATATAACAACAAAAGGCAGAAAACTGTAATTTGAAACACAACTAAATTAATATAAGACTTACACTTGTATGAGCTTGTTTTAATTTTATAAATGCAACTATGTACATAGTGACACACCATCCAATTTCATTACTGCAGTACCGTTTATCTTCACCTTAAATTTTGATGAACCTGTCACCTTTTCTGATGAAGGTTCAGTGCCAGATTTTATAGGGGAAACTTGCTCATGCTTGTAAACAGACGACTGCTTAGCTAATTTCCCTTGGTTAAACTTCTCTGAGCTATACTTCCCATGATATTTCTTAGCTCCTCTGCTATTTTTCTTTTTTGAGTTATTCACACAATATTTCTTCACCCTGATGCCCTTTGACTTGTATTCATATTGCTCAGCCCCACCCTTTTGAGAAACATAAGCCTTGATAGGAGGTGTGCTGATTGAATTGACTTTCCTTGAAGATAAATTGAAACATCTTGCTTCTTTGGAGAAGGCAATACTGGTGTAGTCACACTCTGTAGCTTCAATCAGCACAACTAAATTAATATAAGAATTAACTAAATTAATTTAGTTAATTTAAGTGGGCATCTAAATATAACAACAAAAGGCAGAAAACTGTAATTTGAAACACAACTAAATTAATATAAGAATTACACTTGTATGAGCTTGTTTGATTTTTCTAAATGCAACTATGTAGATAGTGACACACCATCCAATTTCATTACTGCAGTACCGTTTATCTTCACCTTAAATTTTGATGAACCTGTCACCTTTTCTGATGAAGGTTCAGTGCCAGATTTTATAGGGGAAACTTGCTCATGCTTGTAAACAGATGACTGCTTAACTAATTTCCCTTGGTTAAACTTCTCTTAGCTATACTTCCGATGATATTTTTTAAGTCCTCTGCTATTTTTCTTTGTTGAGTAATTCACACAATATTCCTTCACCCTGGTGCCCTGCTCAGCCCCACCCTTTTGAGCAACATAAGCCTTGATAGGAGGTGTGCTGATTGAATTGACTTTCCTTGAAGCTAAATTGAAACATCTTGCTTCTTTGGAGAAGGAAATACTGGTGTAGTCACACTTTGTAGCTTTTGTTCTTCCATTTTTGGATCAGTCAATGATTCAGTAGACATTTTAGCATGTGCACTCCTCTCATCCTTATCTCCAATCTACCATTTATGCATATGCTTAGAGGACATTGAATCTTCAAACCATGGATCCATATTATTCTCCTCTACCCATTTAGCAGGTTCTGAAGAAAACCTTATAAAGGATTGATATGAATCTGAAGACCCCACAGGTTTCTTACTACCTCTTGTTTCTATTTCTTCTTTTTGGATCGATGTGTCTACTTTGACACATTCCTCATTTCCCTTAACTTACTTCTTGTCATTATCAAAGAATTTAGTATAAGATTTTTCATCTTCAAAAATCTTGTATGCATCATCCTGTCCAGTCACACTAGTTGCCACTAGCTCCACTAAAGTATTTGTATCCTTTGCAACACATGCAAACATAGCTTCTTGAACCTGGAGACGTCGTTTAGAGGGAGGCAAGGAAACTTCATCACTCGATAGAATACTTCTCAAACGATATCTATCAGCCTTTGCGTGTGGTGAAACTGATGGTGACTGAGACCCTTTCGAGTTGGCTTATCTACAGGTCCAACTGGTGGATTATCAACATTAGTACAAACCCCCAAGTGTTCCCTCGAAAAAGAACCTCAAGTGCTGAAGTGAGAAATACCGGCAATAGGAACTACCGAAAACGGACTGAATCCGTCGGTGAGAAATGACACTAACTAATCGAACAACAAGCAACCAGGTCATATTTAATCCCTCAGAATGGTAGGCTGACCGAACAAGCAACACCGGCTGTGTGTTTTATATCCATGGACTAGAAGGCATACTCCCTAGGTAAGAAATAACAATAGACTAAATCCTTTGGGCATACTTAATCCTTTGAGGTGAGAACGAACAGACTGACCGAACAAGCAAACAGGTCTAGTTTAATATCCTGTTCAACTAAAAGTGTGTGCACCCAGCTAGTAGAAGGATAAAAAGTGAGATTGTCTATTGAAATTGTAATAAAAAAGGGCATGTTATAAAATATTGTCCTTCTTTAAAATAAAAATAAGATGTTGTTTTATCTATTGTTGGTCCTTGCTATGTTCTAGTTACCTTTTCTCTTACTTACTACTCTCTTGTTGTAACTTCTTCTTCTGTTGCTGGTCAAATTTGGTCTTGCAATAATAAAAAGAGTCTTAGCTTCATAGAAATATATATTTAGTCTATTTGAGGGTCCCCCTCTCTAGTCTGATAATTGGCTCGAAGTCCTATATTGGTGCAGGAAGGTTATCCTACACATTATGCCCATGCATTTGTCCCTGTGAGAGCAGAAACAACCTGGGGGAAACATAAGAACTGGCACATTTTCCAGGGACTCTATCTCAGTAAATGACATAAGGGTTTCTTTCTAGTCAGAGAGACAAAAATCTCACAAACAGACTGTGATTAGTGTTTCTAAGTACCCTAAAGTTTTGAGCACAGTAAGGTGTTGCACTTTCACAGAGATGGGAATGGAAAAGCTTCACATAGAACTTTTGGACGGATAGGTGGACATATAACATTCACAGGCTTCAATAACACTTGGTTCAGGAAAGGAACTTAGCAGTAGCAGGACTATTGTTCTTTGAGGCGTGGTCCTTCATTTTGTTGGGCGCTAAAGAACTGAATTCTTACCAGTTATTAAAAACTCATTATTTAGGAATCAAAATTCACAATAAAGAATCAAGATTCAAGATGCTAGACAATTTTGAACATTCACAATGTAGGATGCTAACCAAGATTAACATGCATAAGCTAAATTTCAAAATAAAACCAAGAAATTAACCTTCAGTTCATCACCCACCTCTTTAAGAGCCTCCAAGCTCTCTCGAATGCTCTTCTATCCATGGAAGAGCTCAAAAATAAATACCCAAATTCTAAACCCTCGGCAATGGTTTCTAAGCATCACAATTCCTCGACAAGCATCAATGTGGCCTGATAAATACCCAAAACACCAAAAGATCCTCTCATACCAAATTCACGACTATTTTCCTCCCAAAGCCCACCAAACCCTCATGGATTCTTGCCAACAGAAAATATTTGGCGCCAAAGGTCTATTTAGATGATTCGAGTAGGAAATCTCCATGAATTCAACATAATTCTTCATAACTGGGTAATTTTGGGAGGAAACCTCCATGAATTCAGATAATGTTGATTCTGGAATGATAGAGTTTACTGTGTATGAAGCAAGAACAGAGTAACACAGTCATAGTTTCTCAACCAACAAGGGATTCATAGGGAAGCTTGATGCTTTCACAATTTATGTGCCTCGATTTTCTCAGTGAATCTGTTCTCCGGACTGCTTTGAAGAAATCCCTCTACAATCAAAGAAAAATATCCATTACGTCAATCCTATTGGCTATTCGATCCGTTCCAGTGATCCAGTGAAAAAACGTAAAACAATAAACTTACAAAGAACTGTGCAGGTCATCTTAGCTTTCTCATAATCCTCATAATCCTCCATGAATGAACTCAAGAAGAGGTCAGTCGTATGTTTGGGTTAGAGCTGGAGGTATTTTGGTCATATTCCAATGATCATTTTATTAGTTTACATAGTGTTTCATTATACATATGATATGGTATATTTTATATTTTATTTTGTTTATTTTATATTGTATTATAAGTTTTATTTTATATATATGTTTTACAATAATATATATGTGTGTTGGGAGCATTTATATTGTTTATTTTTATGTTGTTTTGTGTTATATATATATATATATATATATATATATATATATATATATAGATGTATGTATGTATATATATGTATGTATGTATATATGTGTGTAACTATATAGTATGTAATATATTAATACATTTTTTGGATAGAGTTGTTTAAGTAAATGTATTTTGACAGTGTTATTTACCTCTATAGATGTCTAGATGTGGTCCGATGTAGTAGAGGTTTTCTATTTATGTCTATCATCGGTATTAATTGATTAGTGTGGTATTGATGTGTTATCAAACATATCCATCGCCTCCCCGAAGTAAGCATTATAATGTAGTACTAGGTCTAACTTGGGTGGTCTAGATCTCACTTTATTAATATTATAAGGTATACAGAATGGCCAAGGATATTGAACGTAGCAATATGGTTAGCATGTTCTTATACTTATCTTGCACAAATTAACTTATGGGTTATGATAATTAAGATTAATTCATCAAATACCCTTTGTAACACATATCCATCTACAATGTTACAATTTACTAAATTTTAACGCCACAGATGGATCTAGAGAGAATCTATCTGTAGTGTCAAAATTTAGTAAAATGTAACACTTCATCGCCAAAATTGCAATTTTCCATTGTTGGGGTGATAATAAAAAATTACTAACATAAATGGCTAATTCATATTCTTCTAGCTAGTCATTTTTTATGCCGTGACTAAATTGGTCGTTTATGTTAGTCATTTTTAACTCTGTCACTTATTATCTAGTCATATTTGTTAACCGATGACTAAATTAGTCATTAATTTTAGTTGTTTATAGTTGGGTCAATCAAAATTGCTCATATTTAGTTGTAAATCACTTGCAAAACCTGTGGTGACTAAAACATTTAGTCACGTAGTAGCTAATTCCTCATTTTGTACTAGTGTGTATATATGTGTGTGTGTGTGTGTGTGTGTGTGTGTGTGTGTGTGTGTGTGTATACAGACTCATTATTGGTGCTTATATGTCTCAAATGGAAATTGTATTGACATGAGTTTGATGTTTTATTTACAGTTTATTTTACAATGAGCCATGTTTATTTTTCAAGTTATGAATGGGCGATATACCAGTCTAGGATGTAGTTTGCTAACGAGTCAGCGACTATATTATCTGACCTAGGGATATGCCTGTAAGTAATAAACTCGAACGAACTCTCTAACAAACGCACTCTCTGAAAGAGACGGAGGATTACATGGTTTATGATGATATAGACATGGTTTAAATGACAAACCACTAATTGTGAGTCCATAAACACTACCAAGTCATGAATGTCCCGAGATACAGCCTCAGTGAGTAGTCCTATCACTTCCTAATACTCGGCGATGTTGTTGGTAGCTGGGCCGATACAAACCACTCCTGAACTAATCAAGTCATGAGTCGAGGAATACAGAACCCAAGCAGCTGAAGCGAGGTTTAGGGTATGACGACAAGCACCATTAGCAAAGCCATAAAAAACCCTCTGATATGCATAATCAAAACATGGTATAAACCGTTGAGAGACTAAACTCAAAACCACATTAAAAATATTAAACACACTAACAGTAAAAAAAACATATATACAAGGTACCATACAAAACTAATTTAAGCATAGTACCTCTTCAGGTACAACCCATTCTGAGGTTGTCCGAAGGGTATCTCGTCATAATCTACAAGCTCGTAAGCCCCTTTCTCTAATACTTTTCTAACGACAAATGGATCGTACCACATTGATTCAAACTTCCCTTTACCCAGTTTATCATGTCTTTGATCGTAGGTCAAGACTAGGTATCCTTCATTGAAAACACGAGGCTGAACAGATTTATCATATTCTGCCTTGACGTGTTTCTTATGTGCCTCATTGGCCAAGGAAGCATCTCTTCTAGTTTCATCAAGATTAGTTAAGTATAAAAATATTTCTTCCTCAGTAGAAGTGTTTGGGAGAATTTCTACTACAAATTTAAGTGACGGGAGCTGGCATTGGATAGGAACGACAACTTCTAGTCCATAAAGTAACTAGAAAGGTGTGAAACCAGTTGTTGTTTTCACTGAAGTCCTGTAAGCCCAAAGAGAGGAAAAGAGAGTCAAGTGCCAATTGGATTTATGATCTCCAACCATCCTATGCAGCATAGTTTATAAAACTTTGTTAATGGCCTCGACCTTACCATTAGCCTGTGAATAATAGTGAGTTGAGTTTTCATGGCGAAAACCCAGCTTAGCACTTAGCTCAACCATCATCTGATTCCGAAAATGTGATCCGTGGTCAGTGACTATAGAATATGGGACTCTAAACCTAGCTATCATGTGGTTGAATAAAAAGAGGGAAGCCGTATTACCATCCTATGCATATGTAGGCATAGCCTCATCCCATTTCATGAAATAATCAATGGCTATGATGATGTAACCATGCCCCCCAGCTAAGGTAGGATTACAATGCATAAGTCATTACCCCATTTGGAAAAAGGGCCAACTGCAATGACGGGGTGTAAAGCAGTAGGGTGGGTGCACTTTTTTGGATAAAATTGTTGGCAGGGTGGGCATTTCTTAACTGCCTCGTGACAATATTTGAATATTGAAGGCCATAAATAGCCAGCGCAAAGGATTTTCTAGGCTGTATCCATCCCAAAAATATGCCACACTCGAGACTGGAAATCATTAAGGACCTGTTCATCCTCCTCATGTGTAAGGCGTCGTCGAAGAATGGATTCAGTACCATGTATGTACAATGTATTATTTAAGATAAGGTAGTACTTCACATGGTGACGGATACGACGATGATCATCACGGGATATGTTGGGATGAAATCTGTGAGTTTGGAGATAAATGATTAAATCTCCATACCATGGGTTGGTTGTGCTTATCAAGAATAGAAATTCATCCAGAAATGAATCACTGGGCTTAGTATCCATCAAAGCATAGGGAAGGTCACATATCATCTCTGCAAAGACCAAATATTTCTTTGAAGTGGCCTTGGAAAACTCAAGGTCAAATTCCTGTAGGATTACAATCCAATGGGAATATTTTCCCCCTAGTACATGACGAGTCAGAATGTAGTACATAGGGTTTTGATATGCGAGTATTGTGCTAGTGCGAAGCAAGATGTAATGACGAAATTTCTGAACAACAATGACCATAGCTAATGCTAACTTCTCCACACGCGAGTAGCGGGTTTCAAAATCAATGAGATTCTTACTGGCATAATATATCATGTGTTCCTAACCGTTGGGATCTTCCTATGCTAAAACCATTCCAATGGTGGTAGTGAAGGCAGCAACATACAGAAGAAAGCCCTTCAAATAATGTTGGGAGTGCAACAGAGGTGAATGGGTCAGATCATGTTTCAGATTATCGAAATCTTGTTGGGCCTCGTCATCCCAGAAGAATTGAGTATCCTTCTTCAGGAGACGCATATAACCATTTGTTTTCTCTGCAAAGTTGCAAACAAAATGGCAAAGAAATTTTTCCTTACCTTGCAAACTTTGGAGTTCAGTAATTTTTGTCTAGGCAAGTAGGGCCAATATAGTAGAAATCTTCAATGGGTCAATCCGGATTCCATCCTTGGAAACCACAAATCCAAGAAGACATCCCATATCAACACAAAACACACATTTGTGTGGATTAAGACGTATGTTATAATGATGACATCTAAGGAAAATGTCCCTAATATGCCCAAGGTGGTCCTCTTGTTGATGTGAATGAGCTGGGACATCATCAAGGTACGACTCCATGATGTGCTTAAAGTCATGAAATTCATCGGACATGGCACGCTGGAATGTATCTCCAGCGTTCTTACACAGTTCTTCAGGCCAAAAGGTAAGTTCCGATATGTGAAGGTTCCCCATGGGAATATAAATTTTTTTTTGTGTTGATCAGCAGGTAAGATCTCACTCTGATTGTAGCCATAAAATTCATTCATGAAAGAGAAGATGACACTTCCAGCATAGTTGTCAATAATTTGATCGATATGTGGAGTTGGAAAATTGTCCTTAGGACAAGATTTGTTCAAATCTTGAAAATTGATGCAGACTCTAATCGTGCCCTACTTTTTATTGACAGGAATGATATTAGACACCCATTATATTAGGGGGATGGGATAAATAAACCCCGCCTTCAGAATTTTTCTACTTCAGATTTAATAGTCGCATCCTTCTGTGGGTGGACTTGATGTGATTTTTGCCAGACAGTTTTGGCTATGGGATAGGTTTTAATTTCATGAACCACAATAGATGGGTCTATCCCAGGGATTTCTTCATAGGTTCAGGAAAAAATATCGTAGAATTCTTTGAATAGTGCTCGATAGCTTTTAGCTTCTTCAGTTGAGTAGTTCTACCCCACATGAACGTGCTCGATGGTTCCAAGCTTGAATGATATGTCGATTTGGGTTGTTTTAGTAATGTTGCATAGATTTCCTTTGGATTCAGTTTTCTGCAAAAATATAGGCATTTGTGGAGTGTTGACAATATCAGTACCAATGAGAGATACAAAATCAAAATCTGCATAGTTGGTATTGGGGAGGAACGAGGATCGATGGTGGTCATCCTCCCATACAAATTCATTTGTACTCATAATATTCATGATGGACTCGTCTGATGGAAAAGTCTGGGAGAGATAGTCTAGAGTAATGAGAGAGGGTTCTAAATAGTAAGGCACATGGTAAGGATCTGAAGCCACAAGATGAAGATCATCAGTATGGAAATCGAAAATATATTGGACAACATCATACAGTGCTTCATACGGACCAAGGGAGGATGACTCAACAACTTATTTTCCCTTATTACAGTGGTCATAGCATAAAACCAATTTCTCCCCAATAAAAGATTGTAATCTAACGTAACATCTACCACTTCCACCTGGATGGAAATAGTTTTTCCCCCAAGATTGATCGAAAGGCTTAGCAACAAACCATGGGGCTGGAAACATCGGTCATCGAAAGCTTTTAAGGTAGTAGGTGACTTCGTAATCTTAGGAGAACCAATGGCTCTCCAACAAGATATAGACAAACCGAGGTAGAAGCTCCTTCATCCAGAATGGTCCTGTGGACCTTTCTCCCAACTACTCTCGTTGCAATCTAAAAAGCAAGTTCGTGGGGTAATCTAGACTTATAGTTCTCCACATTGAAATGGATCAAATTTGTGTTTTTTGCATTGTGTAGGACATATTTGGAGCACTTCCAAGGTAGACATCGCACAGGGTTCCTAGGCTAGATCTTCAACAACATTGTAGAATTGTGTAGCTCAGGAATTGGGATTGAAAACAACCTTCCTAAGAGTACTCTTGGGTGGATGCAAAATCATGTCGATATTAGGTTTCTTGATAGTGAGGGGGGCATTAGACGAGGACATGAAAGAACCAGCGAGAGGATCCTTTTCAAGAGAAGGTTTTTCATCTTTCTTCTCCATGGGTTTGTCCTAATATTGGCTACGAGTCGAAAAACTAACTATTTTCGAGGACATCATTCTAATTTCCTCTATGGAACTAGAGGTTCCTTGATTAGACATGTGGCCTATCAATTGTTGTTGAGAGGGAAAGGGATCAGTAAGGACTGTTGGTGTGGGATTACTCTTTAAAAATTTATTGATCTCTTCACGATGAGGGCACTCCTCCATGAAGTGATCTCCACCACATAATAAGCAGGGATATTTGGATTTTTTCTTTCCTTTATCATTCTCAGTGGTCTTAGGCTTAGGATTCTCCTGTTGGTTTCCAAGATTTTTGTTTTTACCTTTTCCTTTTTTCTTGTTACCAGATGTTTGCGTACATTGAATAGAATTCACCTCGACGAAAACCCTAGGATTCGAAGGAGCAGAAATAGAAGCATTTGGTTGCTTGGTAGGTTTCTCTACCGACGAGGGTTGGATTGAACCAACAACCCCATCAATAGGAGTTTCTGTTGGTGATTTAGCAGGATCTATGCTAGGATGAGAAGCTTGAGGAATTAAGTCATATAGCATTCCAAATTGGGAATATACCAAGTCCAGATACTGAGTGCGACTAATATCCTTCTCTTTAGTAACACCACCACCCATAGCCACATCTTGGGCGATAGGAGGCAACAACGATTTTGTGAACCAATTAGCTAATAGTTGGTTTGGGATGGGAGATTTAATGAGTCGTCTCTGCCTTCTCCACTCATAGATATGGTCTGATATGTGGGTGGAGGTGTTCTAACCGAGTGAAGTTAAAAGATCCTTACTCGTTTCGTAACGAATGGTTAGCTGAAAGTGTGTGAGGAAAACAGTTTCTAGGGAGCTAAAATCCACAAATGAATGTTGTGGACGTTCAATGTACCACTTCGCAACCGTTCCAGTCAAGGTGTGCTGGAAGAGCCTTAATCGAATAGATTCATCAATCAAGGAGTTCGAGGAACACCATAGATGGAAAGTCATAACATGGTTCTTGGGGTCATATCCTTGTTTTCCATCAAAATTCAGAATGTCTGATGGAAATTTTATCGGAATAGTGGGCCATAAAGGATTATGTCTAATGGAATCATTTATCAATTTGGACAGATCAGGTAAGTCCAAAGTTTCTAACAAAGGTAATTGTTGATTAGGTTCCACATACTGGTAGTATTGATAAGGAATATGTCCACCAGTAGGACCATAGGTTCACTGATACACTGGTTGTTGAAAAGGATGATGAGAAGATGATCCTCCCAAAGATCCTCCTGAATGGGGCTAACCTCCAAGAGGAGGACCTCCTAGACCTTCAGGTGGTGAGCCTCCGGGTGGTAGACCTCCAGGTGGTGGACCTCTAGGTAATGGTCCTTCAGAAGGTGGACCTCCAGGTGGTTGACCTCTAGGTGGTGGTCCTCTAGAAGGTGAACCTCCAGGTAGTGGACCTCCGGGTGGTGGACCTCAGGGTGGTGGCCCTCTGGGTGGTGTCCTTCCCAATGGTGGTCCTCCGGGTGGTGGTACTCCATAAGGGGGACCCCCTCCAGGCGAACCTCCACCAAGTGGGCCTCCACTAGGTGGGCCACCATAAGGTGGCCCACCAGAACCTCCAACAATATTAATAGGTATTCCTCCCATTGCTGGCATGTAGGACCACTTAGGTTTCCTCCACGGTGTAAACATGTTTCCAAGGTATGTAATTTCAGGAAACATGGTTCCTGTAGACGTAGGTTAATAATTCATATTCCCTACAAGTAATTGATTTGCTGGGTAACCATAACCCTAAGAGTTTTGATTAACTACAGGCTGTACCCCTGAGGGTTGACCTGAACTTGATGGAGGGTTTACCATATTGGTATTGGTGGGACGAACATACACTACAGATTGTCCAATAGTAGACTTCTATCAGGTACTAGTAATGACGCAACTTGCGTCGAGGGTTCCCCCCCTAGTGTTGGAAGGTACTAATACCATTGGAACTAAAGATTTCCCCCCATCCATAGAAGGTATAGGAGGACTAGAAACAGACCTAGAGTTCAAAACTGCAGGAGTAGAGTTGGAGGTTTGACCTAGATACTGGGGGGTCGTAACACGAGGTGGAACATCTTCAATAGGAGCCATCGATTCAACGAGTGAACGATATCCAGCAGGAAAATGTAACAAAATTAAATAATAAACAACAAACAACAATAATAATAATAAACATCAACATATATATAAAATAAATAATGATAATTAATAATGTCTTTCCGATAAGACATGACTCTTAATGAAAGGGTATTCCACCAAAATATAAATAACGGGCCCTTAATTGTAATTTGGACTTATCTATCAATTTATTCATATTTTATTATCTACGGATATGTGGGTTATTTCATAAATTACTTAATTGAGAATATCCAACTATGGATGTTATAGTGGTATCAGAGCTATACGGACATTGGACAACATTATTTACACCTTGTGTAGATTTGGGTTTCCCAAAAAAAGAAGACTTTGTGCTTAAAAAATAAAAAAATAAAAAAATAAAAAAATAAAGATAAAAGTAACCCCCCCCACCAAAAAAAAAAGAGGTAAAAGAAAAGAAAAGAAAAGAAAATTTAAAAAGAAAAGATAAAAGTTAAAAAAAGAAGGTAAGAGTTAAACCACATGTGGTTTCTTAAAGTGGGTTTGGGTTTGAATATAAAAAGTGCATAGTAATAACTACAAAGAAGCAAGTGAGATTTGAACCTAGGTGGGGAAGGTAACACTTATTCCTCCCAACCACACAATCTACTCGCATTTTACAAAAATATTGGGGAAAAAAAAAGAAGACAAAAGTGAAGTAAAAACACAGTCACAAACAATGGCACCTACATATTCGGAAATGAAGTCACAACTACAAAAAATAGTGGACGAGTTAGAGAAATATAAGGCGATCAATAAAAGTATACAAGCTGATGTTGAGATGCAGAAGTGGTTGAAAGAGTGGAGAGACAATGAGAATTTTCACTTATGGAATCAAAATCGACAGCTAGAACGAACCATAAGTGATAACAAGAAAATGTTATCTGATCAAGATAAAGAAATATCATGTTTAAAAATTCGTAATCAAAACTTAGAAGATGAGATCAGAAAGTAAAAAAATGACAACAAATCACCATATGGATGCGATAATGAATTAGAAGAATAAATAAAGCATCTAAACAAACTTATCATGGAAAAAGACGATGAATTGGCACAAGTCCGGATGAAGTTAGAAAATCAAGAAATAGAGTTACGTCATCATAAAAAGGAAAAAGAAAAAATCCAGCAGCAATATGACAACAGTAAGAAGACACATAAGTTAGAACTGACAAAATTCAACAAGGTGTTATCAAGCAATTCCGAAGAAATTTTCAAATTAAGAAATAATAACAAGACACTAGTCACAAAAACTAAGAAGTTGAAAAGTAGTCGGAAGACAGAACAATCTACGGAAGACATTGAAGGAAAACTTCTGGACAAGCAAGAAGAAAATCATTGTATCAAAAGGCATAATGAAGATCTTAAGGAACAACTTAAGAAGTCTGAGGATGACAGAAAATCACATGTAGAAGTGATTAAGTTTCAAAATGATAACATGCAGTTAAAAAACAAGTTGGAAAAGATATAGAACGAAACCTTAAAACCTCAAGAGACGAAAATACAACTTTTTGCTCAGATGAATGGTAAAAAAATGACACTCGTAAAATAAAATGACATTGTGAAAATTCCATATCGACACCCCAACCATTAAAAACAGATATTCTAAAAAGTGGGAAATGTCGAAAGATAGCGGTACCAATGTGATCAAATCTCCTAACAATAGATCAGTATGGAATGCCAACAATCCACGACAAATGAATTTGGGATGGATTGATTCGTCCACATATCTGAAGTTGTGTTCAACTCTTAGTAGTTCGTATCGACATGTTTTGTCAACTACGACACCACAAAAATGATGCAAAAACATTATAAGGCTTTGAGGACAAAGTCTTTCTAAGGGAGTGGCAATGTAAAAAGCTTAAATAATAAACAATAAACAATGATAATAATAATAATAATAAACATCAACATATATATAAAATAAATAATAATAATTAATAATGTCTTTACGAAAAGACATGACTCTTAATGAAAAGGTATTCCACCAAAATATAAATAATGGGCCCTCAATCGTAATTTGGACTTATCTATCAATTTATTCATATTTCATTATCTACAGATATGTGGGTTATTTCAGAAATTACTTAATTGAGAATATCCAACTATGGATGTTACATAAAAAAGGATCTGTATTACGAGGTAACCTAGCCGACATAGGTTCCTTATCAGGTATAGGTGTGACTAATATTCTTTCCAACCTCTCTTGAAAATTACGTGCATGGTTAAGAGATTCTTGTAGCTCTCTATATTCTTCTTCACTTGGTGAAGGGTTTTCAGGAGAGGGTCGATTTATTCAAAATCTGGAAATGGCCTCACCCATAGAGGTTCTCCAAAACGGAGCATTTGGGCCATATTCTATAGGACTATCAACATGATCTTCCATGGGATCTTGAAAGGAAGTGTTAGCCATAGGAGGCTATTGGACCAAAGGAGTAACGTAAGAAGCGAATTGATCTCCACTTTCCACAACTAGAATTCCTTTCTCATGGGATTTAGTTGCGGCGCCTTGGTCTGTGGCTTCAATTGGGATTTCCCTATAGAAGGAGGAAATTCGGGTGGCATGCTTGATTCCTTCTGGATTGTCTCAACTGAAACTTAGCCATATTGTAAAAGTCACCAAACCTAACCTAGGGTTTCAAAACTAAGAAAAATCACACAAGGTCTTCTCCTACACAAGCTATAGGCCGCAAGCAAACTTAAGTGATAAGTGGAGCTGAAGTAAGCTGGTTCCTCACTGGGATTGTCAAGTATTTGCAACTCGCTATATACCGCAGGGTCCAATAGTAAAATGCGGCGAGGAGGATCAACCGTCCCTCACCTGAATACCCAATTACCTGGACGGCACATGCATAGCAATATCCTTGAGTGTCGTTCTCCATGTATTGCGCCAACAAGACGGCCAAAAGGTATTTTATCATATGGTATCAGGAATCCTAGAAGATCCTCCCGATATACTCAAGGTACATGGGAGTTCAAATCCATATTAGTCATGTTTAATGCACAACCGTTCACAAGGGGCCTTCCAATATACAATTGAGTACGTGAAGTACCTTTCTATATAACTCAAGGGTACGTGAAAGGTCGTTCGATATACCGACAGTACGTGTAAGAAATTTGCAGGTCTCGAGTTGTAGTGCAGGAAAAAAATGACAGCTCCTACGTTTAACGATGCCGGAACACGTCACTAACTTATCACTCAAATTACTAAAATGTTTAACCTATAACTACCGTTAATTTTAACTTGAACGGTTAGGTGAATACATGGAGTGTGGGAAGAATTGTAAAACCATGCAAGTATGATATGCAACTTCTTTCACTTTACCATTAAAATCATGCCTACCTATGGGAAGGAGAGAGTATTTTTCCTTTCAATTTTTTTTCAAAAATCAGAAAACTTTCCCAAACAAGCACACTGAACAAAATTTTTCGAGAATATAACAAGAAACACTCTTCTAATCTAACTTTCTGAAAGCAAGCAGTAAACAACAAGATCTCTTTTTCCTAAAAAGAAAGACTACAACTACTAAGGCACATCGAAACTTTTGCACTATTCTTCAAAAATGAAAAGTCTAATCTTTAACACTGTGATAATATTTTTTATGAGACTAGCTTATATAGAGAGAAGAATAAAAATAGATATCTGAAAGATTAGGAGGCTAATCAGGAATCCAATTGGATCGTCTTACAAATACAATGATAACTAAATCTCAAATTTTTTCTCTTTTATCAAAAGTAACAAGAAATTTTCTCATAAACTAATGAAGAACAAAAAGTAAAAGCCTATGAGTAGATCTTTCTTTTCATTCTATGATTTCAACGAAGAGATCCAACTGATCTAACTTTCAAAAACTCATTTCGAAAGTAAAACCAAGCACACAAGTAACCAAGATGATGAAAAAAATCTATCTCTTTGATTGAAAAAAACCAAGCATTTACCACACAATCAAATTCTGACTCTGAATAATTTAAATCTCAGGCATCAATCTCAAAACACACACAGAAACTGAAAGATCATTGACTGAGCTCTAAAACTACAAGGCTGGAAAATACTAACCTGGAACCGCTTATGGATGTGGATGATAGAGCGTTTCTAGCTCAGAAACGCTTCTTGTCTTCAATAACAGAGCGTTGACACCGCTTCTTGACTATTGTGCATAGGCGGTGGCACCGCCTATTGCGCTCTTTGTAGGAGCGGTGATCCTGTAGCATTCAAAACCAAGAAAAGGGAGAAAATAGGATCAGAGACTGTTGATAATTTATCATCTAATCACAAAATTAAGTGTGGAATTGAACATAGAATGCAAAAATAACTCAAATCTTAAGAGATCTGATCAAACTAAGCAATAATTAACTAGAAAACCTAGTGGATCTAATCACTAAACAAGTTGGAATTGGATTTCAGACAAGTGTTTTGAGTATTAAAGAATATCGGATATACTGACAAACTCGTTCCCCAATGGATTCGCCAGATTTGTTGCTAGGAATTTAGCACCTCCTGTGAACAAGAGTTGTTCCTCTAAACTGAATGGTTCATATCTAGAAAAAATAAGTCACAACAAAGTTATAAGACTTCCCCTCGAACCTGTAAACACCTGGAATAAAATATTTGATGGAGTGATATAATTGTTCTCCTATAGCAATATATCTCCAAGGAAATACCTTCTTAAACACATCAAACACACAACGAGATCAAAGATACCAGAACATCATCTACAACATCTATATCAGTGACTAAGGAATCTGATAATAACATGCATGATTATAACATAACAAGTATATGGGAAAGGAACCAAATTTGCATAAATGAATAAAGAGAAAAGATTAAAACCTTCGCCTTAATGTCGTGATGCCTCCTCTCATGTCAATGATCTTGTCCCCAAAAGTTCCAACTTGCTCCTCCTATGCTCAATTACAAATGACTAGAATCTCAATGCAACAGCATAACCTTGCTCTCTCTTCAACCATGGAGTATGAGCCTACTTTTATAGGCTTTGGATAGATAGGGATGGTTGAGAAATTTGTGGATGATGTGGAAGGGAGATCCCAAAAGGATGGATCTCAAGTCCAGGTAGCCCTAGGACGTAGGGATGAGGTTTCCACGAAGCCTCTCTTCGAGAAGTTTTGTGAAGACTTCCCTTTTTCACTTTTTACCAAGGGCACCGCTTCTCCTCCACTATGACAGATCGGTGCTAGGGCAGAACCGCTCATTGTATACATGCTATAAGCGGTGGCGTCGCTTACTATCAAGAGGAAGTAAGCATTACCTATTTTATGAAGGAGGTAATGCGCCTTGCTAACTAGTCAAAGGCGGTGCTCAACTTATGCTTGTAAAATTGTAAGCAATGAGGAAAAAGCCAGTATTTCACTTCATATTTTGGGATTTGAGGGCTAATCTAATGTTTGGGTTCTTTGAACATGGTGGTGACAAGATTTAGGTGTAACAATAATCCTTAAAATAATAAAATTGTATTTTTTCATTCTTTTATATGTAACTATTTATTTTTTAAATACATTCAAAACTTGCATAATTATTCAATAATATTTTTTCATTTTCTATATGTGACCATTTAAAAAAAATACATTCAAAAACCTATGTAATTATTCAATAAAAAAATTTCTCCATGTTTTAGGCTAAGAAGCTCAACTCATCTTCAGAGGAGATAGTCAGAGGTTCTAATAAAGAATTTGACTTCCTCTTTCCGATTTCCGATTTTCGGGTATCAGAAACCGGAAATTCTAGTTTTTGTTAAGGTTATTTAGGGTATCCCCGATTTCTGATTTTTGATATTTCGGATATCGAAAACCGGAGACTCGGGTTTTTGTTGAAATAATTTGTTGGCTTCTCGATTCCCGATTCCCGATATTTCGGATATTGGTAACCGGAAACATCGGTTTTTTTATTTATAATGTTGATTCATTTCTTCAATTTTCAATATTTCGGATCCCTGATATCGGGAATGTCATTTTTTATTTTAATAACGTCCATTTGTTTGATTTTCGACTTTTTCTTTTCCATATTGGAAACCGGAGATCCCACATGCTTTTTGACTGAATGATTGTTTCTCGATTTGTGATTAGCTTACTTTCCACTCAACAACAATTCAATGCTTTGGTTGATAATACATAGAGATCTCCTCTCCAAGTTTTTGGTATCTAAAACCCTCCTCTTAAGGAGGGTCAAACAATCACAATGAAAGATAATTTCTATTTTGTCGGTTTTATTTTAATTTAATTTATATTTATATATATATATATATAGCTAAAACGAATTCAATTGACATAAAACAAATTTAATAAAAATTTTACAAATATAAATATAGATATAAATATTAAAAAAAATGATCTTATTTGAAACAATGATAAGAGTAAAATAAATCTAACATAACTATTTGTTATAATATTTTTAAAGATATAATAATATATCAAACTTAAGTGTAAATCTAATACACTTCAAGTCAATTAATGCATCCATATTCTAAGAAATTCTCAGATAATATAGCCATTGATCTTAGCAATTTGCAAATTTCTATTACAATAAAAATAAAAATAAATTCCGTAAAGTATTCCATACAATGTTTTTTTTTTTTTTTATACCGATGCTTTTATGTATAATATACTTCAATATCATCAGTATCCAAAATGTTGTGAAATTTCTGGATAGCACATTCATGAGCATTTTATAAAATCTGGACGTGGATAGTTTTGAAATGTGAATTTCTCCGATTCTCATTATATAAACAAGCAATGGTGTAAAATCAAACAATGGATAGTTTTTATGAAATTGATTTAATTATTCCATTTCAAAATTTAAAAATTAATAATGGCAATAGATATGATGTTTTTTTATTATCTAAAATTGTTACATATTTTTTTAAAGAAAGAGAAAAGTAATGTTTCTATGAACAGAAAAATGTAATTAATAATCTATATAATTTGGTATTATTATTATATATATATATATATATATATATATATGAGAAATAAGCATAAGAATTGGTTTTCCTAGGAAAAAACTACATTATATTAAATGTCAAACTTCTAATCTTGTAGCAAAAATCCACTGGAATATTTAAAATACTTCTAAATAATTTATAAAAATCATTTATAAAATTATATATAATCCTTAAAATAATAAAATTGCCTTTTTTTATTCTTTTATATGTAACTATTTAGTTTTTAAATATCTTCAAAACTTGCATAATTATTCAATAATATTTGTTTATTTCTATATGTGACCATTTAAAAAAAAATACATTCCAAATCATGTGCAATTATTCAATATTTTGTTTTCTCCATTTTTTAGGCTAAGAAGCACAACTCATCTTCATAGGACATAGTGAGAGGTTATAATAAAGACTTTGATTTCCTATTTCCGATTTTCGGGTATTGGAAACCAGAAATTCCAATTGTTAAGGTTATTTGGGGTATCCTCTATTTCCGATTTCCGATATTTCGGATATCGAAAATCGGAGACTCAGGTTTTTGTTGAAATAATTTGTTGGCTTCCAGATTTTTGGTTCCCGATATTTTGGATATCGGAAACCGGAAACATTGGTTTTTTTAATTTATAATGCTGATTCATTTCTCCGATTTCTGAAATTTCGGATCCCGGATATCGAGAATATCGTTTTTTATTTTAATAACATTCATTTGTCTGATTTTCGATGGTGGTGGTGGTTAAGGTCCACTCAGGCCAAGTTTAGTTTATCAAACTTTAAGAGAAAATAAATGAATTATTTGATTTTCTGTAAAAAAAAATTCCAATATTAAAAAGGCTTAAAAATAAGTGTTCCAAAATCACCATAATTTTGACATATTAAAAGATAAAAAAAAAATTATATTGAAGTCAAGATTATTCAATATTTTTTTATAATAAATAATAAAAACCATTATCATATCTATGCTTTTTTATATGTATATGAAATGTTTTTAAAGATTCTATTATCACTCTATTGTACGATGGTTGAGTGCCCTTTAATAATTGTTGTTCCTATTATTTTTTTATTTTGTAAAACACACATTCCTTCGTTCTAATGATGATACCCCATAAACCAATTAAAAAAAACATGCACGGTGCCTGGTTTACTATAACATTAAAACAAGGGAAATAGCAGCAAGGCTGCTTATACCTGCCTCTTAGAAATATTTTATTGTAATATTGTATATAGTTTAAAGCTAAAAGTCAAAGAAATTATGAAACATTCAAACTTGCAACAATGTATTACTTAGTGTCACTGTTTATATTTCTGTGTATATGAATTAATTAGTTATTAAGCAGGTCCTTGAAATTAAAGATCCAAAATGAGTTTACTTGTCTTTGTGAATAGGAGAGCTTTTGTCACTATCAATAGCTGAGATTTCTAATTTGATGATGTTGATTTTGACATTTTAGTTTTTCTATCACTAGAATCGGATTTGCAACTCATGAGCAATCTTGCAAACAATAATAACAAATACAAGCATTGACTACGCCTATTGCATGATCTGTCACAATTTTCACGAATGTTTCAAATGCATAGTAAGATGATGACTGTCAACTAGAAAAACAAATATTCTTGTGTAGGGAAACAAGTATTCTTATGTGTAGGGAAGAGTGTAATGGATCTGTCTCTCTTAAGTTACTACCCTATGTTTTCCCCACATTTCCTCCTCCTAGTCGTACGGGGAGCTCTTCTCCAGCCTGATATATCTGTAGTTTCTTACTGGTATGATTGGGTAATAGAAAAATATGACCTGCGGACTCGGTTCGGCTTCTTCCTTTAAGGCATTACGGCAAGACCGAGCTAAGCAACGTGACGTTACCTGGCTTCTCTCCTCTCTTCGGTCGAATAAGAATATCGATCATTGGCACGAAAATGCAGTTTATCCCCACTCCACAGAGGTGGTATCAACCCATGAAGGTCCTTTTTCTTCATTGTTGTACTTACGAATGTGAGTATCTGTGCTTTCACCTTTGGGACTAGGTAAGTATCTTTGCTATATATTTTCAATCTTCTTCCTTTCACTCTGTGGGTGAGGATGCATCTCACCAAGAACTAAGCATCCATTCAATAGCCACCTTCTATCTCCATCAGCCATTCAGGAAGAGGTAAGCTTGCATTCTTATCATAAGTCTATAGTAAGAAAGAAAGGACTCCTCTCCCTTATGGTCGAGTGGCTCCGGTTGGGTGGGAATAGATAAATAAATCTGCATATTTATGAATTAAGACTGCATTGCTAGAATAGGACAGGACCTAATGGAGAAGCTCCCTTTAAGCTTTACAAAATACATTAAGGCATTGCACCATATTATTGATAATGGATTCATCAATAAAAGCAAACAGAGCTAAGTCATTAGCCAAATTAGAGTTCCCAAGTTGTATTCCCATGGGCATAGGGATACTTTAAACTCTACCAACTTCTCAGGATCCTCCAACAAGTAGCTCAAGGCATCCAAGGCTAACATTCATAGGTAGGGGGTAAAAGGATCAATGTGCCTATTTAAAGGCATTGCACCATATTATTGATAATGGATTCATCAATAAAAGCAAACAGAGCTAAGTCATCAGCCAAATTAGAGTTCCCAAGTTGTATTCCGATGGGCATAGGGATACTTTAAACTCTACCAACTTCTCAAGATCCTCCAACAGGTAGCTCAAGGCATCCAAGGCTAAGATTCATAGGCAGGGGGTAAAAGGACACCCCTACTTCATAGATATTTGAAGATGGATGCTATTTTACACTCGCTTGTTGATGCAGACCCTAGTAGAAGGGTTCAAAAAAGCAGACCGATGCTCGAGATGAATGACTTGTCAAAACCTAACCATTCCAAAAATCTATGGTACTTTTCATTATCTCTTGTAGCTTGTCCCTTCAACCTAAATTTAGGGTGGGTTTCTTGACAGAGATTATCTTAAAGAATAGAGTGAGTTTAGTTGATTTTAGTCTGAGATTAGCTAGTATGAGTCTGAGTATAGCACCTTAATCTTACTCCTTTCGTTATGAAAGAATAATTCCTTCTACCTTACTAGCTAACTAAACAATAATAGCTTTCTAATTGAAAGACCTTCTTATCTCTATTAATTACTATTAACTCTAAGCTTCCCTAATTACTTTATAAGGAGATCAGCTTTATATGGGAGATCAACGTTATTTTGACGCGGTTTTTTTCTCCTAGATCTAGATAGAAAAATTAATAGCGATATTATATAATCAACATGTCAGATCTCGAACCTCTAGTTTTTATTGGTTCAAATGATCTCACAAATGTTGTATAGTAATTCAATTGTAAATTCTACAGACAGAAATGTGTATCGAAGTTATTAGATGGTAAATGATGGATAGATGATGCTAGTGAATTAGCTAGTGTTTGCATGTGCTAATGATCTCTCAATTGGCTGGTCACCATGATTTTATGGAGGGATAGATTTCTTGTTTCTGTAGGTATTGTTTTGGGTTTTATAGAACACTATAACGACAGGTATTTTATCGACCAATGCTTTATCCTGCTTATAACTTCACAATATTCATGTGAGACTAGAAACAAAATTCAAATAATAACAATAACATGACATTTTCTATTAAACTTATTATTATTGTGCTATCTATAAGAATGCTCAAATTGGCTAAAGGGTTCTATGGTTGTAAG